>JAODAL010005498.1:0-12500 GCA_025379985.1 Phyllomedusa bahiana
CAACCATCAATGCAGGGCACACATACAACACACAAGACCACTAAGTCGGGGGCACACTATTTTGCGTCTCAACACCGATGTTTTGTATTTTGTTCCGCCCAATAACTCTGGGTATCCAAAGTGGACGAATGCCCGAGCTCGCCCGCCACGCCAGAGGGGTGTTGTCCTGCCAAGCAGCCAGCGTCATATCTGAGCTGACCTTCAGCACAGCTGGAGGAGTCATTACAGACAAACGCATCTGGCTTTCCACAGATAATGTGGATTGCTTGACTTTCATCAAGATGAATCAGGCATGGATCTCTGATGATGTTGTGGCTCCCAATTGCCGAGGTCACCGATTAGTTGCCGGTCTACTTCACATTCCTCTTCAAACAGAAATGGTCCTCTTGAAAATGATCATTTCTTACTGCAATTTTTATTCTCAGTTCCCAACAGTTCATTTTGCTGGTTTTGCTGTGAGGAGACTGTAAAAGACAGCAAGTTTTCGTGACAACATCATATTCCATTTGCTCACTTTATCTTTAGACATTTTCGCATTGTCAATGGTTTTGAGGTCATGTTGCTGTGAGTTACAGCTATAATTAGGGTCCCTTGGAACAGAAATGTGGCATTTCTCCATCACAATTTTTAATAGTGGCTGAGAAGTCATATTTATAATTTTTGGGGGTCATGTTGCTGTGAGATACAACTATAATTATGGTCCTTTGGAACAGAAATGTGGCTTCTAAGTGGCATTTCTCCATCACAATTTTTAACAGTGGCTGAGAAGTCATTTTTATAATTTTTTGGGTCATGCTGCTTTGAAATGCAGCAATACTTCAGGTCCTATAAATAAAAAAAATTTTTGTTTCTAACAGACATGTGTTCTTCACAATTGTCAAAAGTGGCTCAAGGTCATGTTTTTGAATTTTTTGGGGCCATTTTGCTGGGACATGCAGCTATACTACAGGTCCTATTATAAAAAAAAAAAAATTTCTAACAGACATTTGTTCTTCACAATTGTCAAAAGTGGCTCAAGGTCATGTTTTGAATTTTTGGGGGCATTTTGCTGTGACATGCAGCTATACTACAGGTCTTATTATAAAAAAAATGTTTCTAACAGACATTTGTTCTTCACAATTGTCAAAAGTGGCTCAAGGGTCATGTCTTGAATTTTGGGGGCATTTTGCTGTGACATGCAGCTAGACTACAGGTCCAATTGTAAAAATTGTGGTTTCTAACAGACATTTGTTCTTCACAATTGTCAAGAGTGGCTCAAGGGTGATGGTGCTGTCAGAAACATGAATAGGTTGGACACTGTTAATGGACACATATTGCAAAATGACTTGTTTTTGCAAGATCTTTAACATAGCTAGCAATCCCTGTATTGAGACAACCCATTTAATACAATTAAAAAAAGAGAAACAAAGACATGGTGGGATTCCATCCTATTTTAAAAATGTGTTTTTTAGAATTAAACTACTAAAAAACTTGCATCTACAAAATAGCTGGTAAAAAAAATTCCTCTGAATTGTACAAGGGAGGTACAGGAAGACTTGACCAGATGTAGGTTATTCAGAGGACATGGGGTATGGAGCACGGACAGAGAACAAAGAACAGAGACAATTTCCTCCAGCACGTTGAGTAAAATGAGAAAAAGAATGCCAAGAAAAAGGGCACCTGGGTGGAACAGGAGCATTAACCACCAGTATTTCCAAGTGAAGCTCAATTGGTCCGCACTCATACGGAGGGGCAAGCGCTACCCAGGTCTTGACTGTGTACTGAGAAAGGCTGGAGGTCTTACCTCACACTTCCGCTTCCGCACTCTGCTTCAGCACGACTGTTTTCGTTGCTGCGTCATAAGGGCATTTTTACCGTGAAAATAGATGACGGATGCCAGCCTGGGCTCTCACCGCACCTACTGTAAGTCTGGCCCAGGCAGCTGGACCTCCGTGTTAACAGATGGCTGACGGCAGTACTGGCTCTCACCGTTAGGGGCAATCAGGAGAGCTTAAAACTTCTCTAAATAATCATATTTTTAAAAAGGTTTTTTCTGTGAGGTTAATTAGTTCAAAAAGGGCTCCAGGCGGCCCAAAAAATTGCACAATTTGGGGCAAAAAATTTTCTGGGGCTGGAGTCACAAGGGGTCGAACATTTGATCTCCGGGGGATCTCCCCCTAATCACGAAAAGGTTTTGGGAGAAAAATAAAACCTTTAAATTGTTTGGCTGAATCACTCTAAGCCAGGGGGCAAATGCTTCTCAACAAGAAGGGGTTTTGGATGATTTAGGACATTTTTATTACTTATGGGGTCTTGGGAAACGAATTAAACATCTACCGTGAAAAAAAATACCTTTAAAAACTGCAGGAGGGTGAAAGTTGTTGTTTCACACTTAAAAAAAAAGCAAAATATAATAATGAAAAAAAAAATAAAATTTCCCAAATAAATTCGTAAAAAAAATTCATTAACAAAAAAATTTTCAAATGACAGTCACTGTACAAAATACATATGTTTTTTGATCTTGGGTCAAACAGGTTAGGGGTCAGCTTGGTACAGGACGATAAGTCAATGTCCATTCAACTAAAAGGGGGTTTGAAGACCCTTTTTTTGGCACTTTTTAAATCTTGGGTCATGCAGGGTTTGGGGGCTCATGCTATGGCCCAGACGGGTAAGCTATGTCCATGAAACTAAAATGGGTTGAAAGACTCCTTTTTTCCGGCACTTTTTAAATTGGAGTCGCAGTTTGGGGCCATCTGGGCCAGACGGGTATGTCAATGTCCAGTGAAACTAAAATGGGGTTAAAGACTCCTTTTTCCGGCACTTTTTAATCTGGGGGCAACGGTTTAATGGTCATTTCTGCATACGGGACAGATAATAAAATGTCCAGTTCAACAAAAAAGGTGGTTCAAAGACCCCTTTTTGCGGCACCTTTTTAAATCTGGGGTTCATGCGGGTTTTGGGGCTCAGCTTTACCCAACAGTAAGTCTGCCCCCATTCAAAAAAAGGTTTTTCAAAGACCCCTTTTTTCCCCGGGCACTTTAATCTGGGGGTTCAACGGGTTTAATGTCAAACTGTGGTAAGAACGGGTATAGTCTTTTCCAGTTCAACCCAAACGGGTGGTTGAAAAAATCCTTTTCCCCAGCACTTTTAACTTGGGCAACGGGTTTAATGGTCACCAAAAGGGGTGAAAATAGAGAATAACTTTTATCTTCTTTTTTTTTTATACATATAAATATATATAATAAAGCAACTTTGTGCCAACTTCAAAACTGTCCCATGTAATACAAGAAATAAGACACAGAACACTTAGAATTTAACTGCGTTTAAATTTAAAATAATACCACCCCTTTCACCTCCTCTCCCAAAAAACATTTTCATCTCTTTTTTTCACAAAATTTAAAATTCAACCTAAAATCAAAAAAAAGTCCGGGACATCGTAGATAAATTTTTTAAACCCTGTTCACCATTCATATTGCTTTTTTAAATTTTTGAAAAATTTTTTTGATAGCAAGTTCCTCTAATTTTTTTTCTTTGTTTTCCTTTTGGGACTTTTGTTTTTGATCCAGTATGTCTTCTGATTGGTCCCCACTTGTTGTTTTTTTGCTTCCCCACTCCCTTAAAAAAGGTTGGGTTTCTTTTTTTCTCCTATAACCCCAAGATCATTTGTGTTTAATTCACCGACTCAGATTCCGAGGAGTAGACCGAATTGGCTTTATTAACATGGTACGGTTTTTGTGTAAAGATTTTTCCTTAGCCATTTTACACCTTTTTTTCCCGGGCATAATACCTTTGTCCCTCTCAAATTTTCTTGATTTTGTGCCAAAAATTGTTCTTAAATTTGGACACATTTTCATTATTTTTTCAAATCTCCTCGCATGCCTTCCTGGGAATGATGTCACCTTGAGAAAGGGGGTGTTTCCCCCCAAACTCGCGTGTCAGCACATCAGCGACTGATGTAGGGGGCGACTTGGGTTCTGCTTTTCCGTTTTTTTCTATGCTTGGGTTTCTCATCTGCACACTTACCTTGAAAGACTCGCTGAAATCAGCTAAGTGTTCTGTCTCTTATTTCTTGATCATGGACGGGTTTTTAAGACTGGCACAAAGTTTCATTATTATATAAATTTATATTTCTAATAAATAAGAAGAAAAAAAAGTATATACTTATTATTCACCTTGTGGGCACATCCAAATACTACTATATTCTCTATAGCAGGGGGGTCCTGCTTTGATGCGGGGTAAGGCACAGAAACACAGAGGCAATAAGTAACATTTTGACTGTAGGTTTAATGGCATACTGCGTACAGGGCAGATATATTTAAGTCCATTCAACTAAAAGGTGGTTCAAAACTCCTTTTCCCCGGCACTTTTTTTAAATTTTGGGGGCAGACAGGTTTAAATGGCAACGCATCCAGACAGTATAGTCAATGCCAGTCAACAAAAAAGGGGGTTGAAAGACTCCTTTTTCCCCAACTTTTTTAAACTGTGGGGCAGACGGGTTTTGTGGTCAACGCGGTACAGGACAATAAATTTTTAAAGTCCAGTTTTAACTAAAATGGTGGTTAAAGACCCTTTTCCGCAATTTTTAATCTAGGGCATCAGTTTGGGGTTTAGGGGTGCTTCCAGGGGCAGGATATTCAATTCCATTCAAGTAAAATATGGTTCAAAACATACTGCCTTCTGCACTTTTTAATTTGTGGGTCAGCATTTAAGGTCATCTGTGGTAAAAACAGGGGAAATAATCTTTTCTTTTTTTCTGTGGCTTTTTTAACCTAATGGTTGCCTAAAGTAGCATGTACCATTTGACTGTTGTGGGTTTTAATTCCAGCTTCTCCAGCCCTGTTTGGGTGTAATAATGAAGATGTTGTTCCTCTCCCATAGACTTTAATGGTCATCGGCGATAATCTATTATCGACTATCGGATATCTTATTGATAATTGCCGATATCGACTATCGATCCGATGACGATAGTCAATGTAATCGCTCATCACTACACTTGGCAAATTTTTAATACAGTGAGAGGATGCAACGACATTTTGGAAATGTCTCTTGTTCTTTCAAAGATGTATGTGCACATACAAAAAACACTAAAGCAAACAGCAGGTTAGCCAGCTCACCACTCCTATGCATTGGGCTGCACGGATCCACCTGGTTGTGACAGGAAATGCATACTTGAAGGAACAAAATGATCCAGCAGCTCCAAAGAATATAAATATAAAACATCCAATTTTATTGTAAATCCATTAAAAAGCATCAAAGTGCGGCACAGATGTTCTTAAAGCTGACGTGTTTCGGGGAAAAGAACGCTCCCCTTACTCCTAGCATACACAAGTGAGCTCACAATCACTATTTTTGCAAATACAAGAAGCCAGCAATGATTCATGTTCCTACCTGACTGGCTGCACCATGATCCGACACCACTCCCACCTTGCACATCAAAGAAATATTAATTACAAACATAAGATGTCTGGTAGCCAAATGCCAGCAGGGATGCAAGGATGCCGGCACAAGCACACAACTACTATTTCGTTCCATAACCCCGTAATGGCGGTGCCTGTGCATGGCCACAGCGAAACCTGAGTGACCAGGAAGTAAAACACACGCGCCTGCGCAGTCAGAAAATAAAAGACCACTTAGAACGCCTATTTGCCCATACTGGTAGACCGTAGCCATAGTAAATTAGATACAGATCTCTGTATCATGATAGTGACATGAAGCAGAGAATGATATGAGACCACAACGTACCACCAAATAGCTTACTGCCAATACTGACCTGAAACACAACTGGCAATGTGTACGGATCATGTAACAGGAAAAGATTCACATCGCCGGTGCATGTGCACAACTCCCTACATCCAAACGTAACCAGACAACAAGACGCTAACCTACTAGATAATATGGACCACTGAACCCATTACACATGTACACAAATAAAAGAGCCAATGAACCAATACAGGTAAGCTGGTTGTATACAAGTCTGAAACATAAGAAACCTAATACAAATATAAAATAAACACAAACATACGTCGTAAAGACAAAATGTTAAATAATGACAAAACAAAATGCTACACAAACAGCATATGTCGTGCATTGGCATATATCATGTACTGATTATAATCTGGTGAAAAAAGAAATGATGCGGAATTAGGCGCGACCAATCAGATAGACACAAAAAGACATTAAAAACATACCAATAAAAGCACAAATATTGAAAATGATCACAGATAACAGACCCACAAAGAAACCAAAATATCAATGTTTCTAATTATACAATAATATGTTATCCAGAGCAACACAGAATCCTAAGAGAAAAAACTAAACAAAGCTCAAACAAAACTGGGAGATATTTTGGTTTCCGATATCATATTAAACAGGCGCATCAGTTGGCGAAAGCCTCTGCAGAGACAACATTGGGGCTGAGGGAAATTACGCTGGTGCAAATGTAGTTTATCATAAACCTTGGAGAAGATGAGATTAAAGTCACCTCCTATAATGGTGGATGACGAAGATCAGCACGAGAGTCTAAACAGAAGTTGTTTAAGAAAGTCTAGTTGTCCAATGTTAGGGACATATGTATTACATAAAATGATAGGCAGACCATTAAAAATACCCTCAAGGATTAAATATCTACCCCCAGGATTAATTATCGAGTTCTGAATTTGCAGTGGGTAGGAACTGGAGATAGAATAGCTACTAAAACCTTTTTCCTGTCCTGTGAGGCCATAAATATTATAGTATAATAGTGTTTCTTCCTTATCAAAGTGAGTCTCCTATAAAAAGATAATATCCACTGGGTCATTTTTAAGATCTGTGACTAAGAGCTTCCTTTTAACATTTGAATTTAGACCCTTAACATTAAAAGAGCGTATCTTAACCATTAGGATATCAGATCTATTAGGATATCTGCTGTGTTGCCGTATGTCCTCCCTGTGTTGAGGACTCTTGAGCAGAGACTCATTAAGCTACACTGATGGATTGCAAACCAAAAGTTATGGTATTACATACCTTTCTTGATAGGGAGATAGATCTGATTCCTTCAAGACAATCTAGGAAAACACTATGGGAGGAAAGCGACACAAGACACACCAACAAATAAAACAGCAGAACCTTTATTGAGAAGATATCAGAACTATACATGTCTCAGAGAGGTAAAGGTTATAACTCTTTCAAAATTAGACACTGTGGTATGTACCGAATGTATGATTCTCAGTAAAGACAAACAATAACCTCAAGGGGGCAGTAACGTGTAACCAAAACTAAAAGACAAGAGCCGAAACCAGCTCAAAAGCAATCACTATTCAAGGATCTGGAGCAAGAAGCTGAGAAAAGAGAGAAACCAACTAAGTAGATAGCAGTCAGCTCCCTGCTCCTCTTACATAATTGTTGTGGAAGGGGGCAATCCCTTAAGCAGAGCATCAGGATGTAAAAGGATGCTACCTATCCGGTAGGACAAGGCATAACAGATCTAAAGATGTATAAACTCAACACAATCTCAAGATATTCCAGTAAAAAGGGGATATCTAGAAGTGGGAACTAAAAGTCAAACAATTTAATACCGTGGGGGAATTAAGGAGGGTCAGAACCCTAGAAGAACACAATACTTCTCTATCATCAAGGGAAATCAAGTCCCTAAAGAAGTGGGATGTCATGACTTGGAAGTCCTGCTTATATTGAACCCGTTGCCATTATGGCGAGGGCTGGAGGTGGGAACCCAGTTTCCCAGTCAGTTAAATCTAGCAGGGGAATGTCCAATGTAGAGCATAATCTTGGAAGGTCCTCAAATTCTCAGATTACTGCAGAGCGTCTGTTTTTGGAGACAAGAAGGGCAAAAGGAAACCCCCACCAAAATGAAATGTTGTGGTCTCTCAAGATGTCTGCGTTTTTGCAGCCTTATCCAAGATAGGTCCGGGAACAGCTGTAGATGAACACCCTGTTACTCCACTGTGCGTTGAGCCCTGGCTTTAGCCATAATTTGCTCTTTCAGTTGTAAGTCATGGACACAGCAGATGGCATATCAGGAACAGGTGACAGTTCCCTTCGGCTTAAGGGCTCGATGCACACAGTCCAACTTAATTTTGTGAGATGGTGGTTCTTTCAGCAACTTATTAAAGATGTCTTCAAATATCTGATGGACATTTTCCTCCCCAGTCCCTTCTGATATTTTTTCACCTGCCCCTACTGTCCAAATCCTCCAGGTGTCTATTAGTGTCCTGCAGTAGTTTAGCTTGTGTGGTCACTGTGGATTGCATATCAAAGACATAATGGCAGGTATCATCATAAACTGTTTCAAGGGAGTCCAATCTATCCACTGATTGCTTTATGTTCTGTCTGACCATAGCTATCTCTGCTTTGCACGCCTCTTTGACATCTGCAATTAGCTGTTTGAAGTCATCTTTGGTAGCAATTTAAGATAAGATTTCCAATCAGGGGTACTTGATAAAGGAGGATAGGCAGAACCCATAACATCTTCCATGGATTCAGGGGAGGAGGCCTAATTATCTAGGAGGGCAGTATTATTATTTGAGTAAGCACCTTCCTGTTCAGGTGACACAGGCCATGCCGCAGTATGAGGAGACATAGGAGTAGAAGAACTTTTATGCCCTCTTTGTGTAGAGTACATTTGAGAAGCCATTTTGCTCAATGATGAAGGCAATTGTCACGTTCGTGTCATCTGGCTCCGGTCGTCGGCGACGGCCGCTGTGACTATAACTGCGGCTTTGCTTTACTCTGTGTGAACACTGTCCTCTATCTTGGACTTTAATTGAATCCTGGCCAACGCCTGTGGCCAGGAACTTTCCAGCACTCTCTGGGTTAATCTATTCTCTCTGTGATTGACAGATTCTGCTCCCTATCACCTCTGCTCTGTTTCCCCCCCTTCTCTATTTATAGCCACCACTTCCTTCCCTCATTGCCTGCTATAGGTTATTCCCCTGTAGTTCGCCGTATGATCTTCTGTGGTTTCTGTGCTCTCCTGACCTTTTGCTTTGGACCCCAGTTATCTTCTTTTGTCTCACGTCTCTGTACCGTGCTGCCTGTACTGTTACCGACTTTGGACCACCCCCGGTTACCCTCTTTGTCTCACGTCTCTGTACCTCACTGCCCGTACTGTTGCTGACTTTGGACCGCCCGACTACGCTTATTGTTCTTTGTCTGTTTGTCCTGTCTGTGTCGCACCTATATCAGTCTTCCGGTTGGGGCCGGCCTATTAAGGAGTCGGGTTCCCCAAAAGGCAGGGACAAGGGCTGGGATCAGAGTCAGGGCCCACTTGTCTGTGTCTGTGTGTGTGTCCCTGACCGGTCCCTGACAGAAATGTAATAGTGTTATGTGAGGAAGTCACACAGAGAGTTTCCAGGACTGGCAACGGGTCACAATGGCTTAAGTTATCCTGTAATCCAGGGGCTTCAACCCGTTTACTTTCAGTAGGCAGATGAGGGGTGCCCTCTCTATTGAATCTTAATTGTGGTATTAATCCCTCTTGAGAAGGCTGCCGTCAGTGCCCTGTTGCGTCCTTCCTGGGCACTGGGTGGACTACAGAGGATAAATGGGAGACCTCAATGCACCCCCAGTGTGCTGGGCATGCCGTGAGGCAGCCTGCCTGCTTGCTGTGTGGTACCTGGTGGAAGCTTTGAAAGTGTGTCCGGTGTCAGGAGGCTTCGGATCTCTGAAGTCTGCCCGCAGGATGACCGGTGTGGTGACAGCGGCAGCCTTGGGAAATCGCCAGGGTGCCACACCGGCACAGAAGGCTTGGATCTGTTCCACACGGCAGGCAATAGCAGTGCCTCTGGGTTCTTGAATGGCACCGGCGGGTTCCCGCTTCTTGACGGCTGTGAACCAGGAGGTAACTGGAGAAAATTCTGCAGAAGAGAGCTTTGCAGCGCGTGTTCTCTGATATTTCTCAGATTGGGACCAGCACTCCATTGTAGACTTTGCAGTTTTGGATTTGGGAGTCTTGAGCTGTGCAGAAGGTTCCATAGTAGCAGCATCCCTCAGCCCTCCCTCCCCCCTCCTGGAGAGCATTAAAACCAGAGATAAATATTTAATTATCGTCCCTTATGGCTGCTGACATTTCCTCTGTGGTTTCTTAGTGCCTGAGCTTCTTTGTTTTCTGTCTCAGCTCCAGGATGAAATGAGATTGCCCCCAATTTGTACAGTGATGGTTTGCAGCCACCGAATTAAGCGGCCATCTTCCTTGGCTGCAAACCATGGCCATATTAAAATAGACATGGCAATATTAAAATAGAAAACATTGATGACAACATAAGCCATAACTATCAACATACATAAAATATACATCCAAAAAGGAATAGGAATGAGATGAGGAACACTAGATATAGCCTGCCCCCCTAAATGCAATGTAGGGGACTTATTTTATTTGAATAGCTATTAACTCTAGTTGCTCATTAAGTCCCTGTGGGGCTGGTGTCCCTAATGTGCAGATCCAGAAGCACTCTTTCTGGAGTAATTTCTGGTTTAAATTGCCCCTTCGGATGGATGGCTGTTTTTTGTCTATTCCTATCCTCTCAGGTATTCAGAATTGCCGCTGTGGTATTGTCAGATATGATGGGCCATAGGAATATTGTGTTGATGGCGAATATCTGCCCATCTCCGTAACTGGCATGTTGTCTTACCTACGTACTTAAAACCACACTAACATAATTAATTAAATTATGTGTGTGGATTTACAATTTATGAAGTGTTGTATAGAATATGAGTTATTGCCACTCATGTCAAGAAATAAGGCAGAAGTAAACACCATCTGTGCATTTAAAAAATCCTTTTGGTTTGCATAGCAAAGTTTTGCTTCTAGACTTGGAGAAGTGACTTCGCACCATTAATATTCCTCCCTCTTCTCTATGTAATCATGGGATAGTCACCGACACAATTTTTAATATCAGGATTCCTCAAAAGGACATGCTAATGACGCTGCAGCACTTTCTTTATAGATCACGCTGCACTGTTAAAGGTCCCTATAATGCGTGTTGGATTCATTTCTTTGGATCCAACCTCAACTGTCTTAGGAGCTAGCAGTTTTATCTTCAGCAAGTGCTGCCCAAAATGCTTTCCGTAATATGTAATCTGAATATCCTTTCGATAAAAAGCACCTCCTCAAGTCAGCTGCTTGAGCAAGAAAATCAGTTTCTCCTGAGTCTCAAATATTGACCTTGAGGGAAACTCCTCTTAAGTGGCTCGGGGTGGCTGCTCTGCCACCGCAGTAAGGAATTTGTCACAGTGGGTCTTCGAAAAATACTGTTTTACAGTTCTCCTGATGACAGTTTGGTGAGTCTTACATCAAGGAAAGGGAGAGACTCCTTCTCTAGTTCAAATGTGAAATGCCAACTGAAATTGTTGATAATGAGTTGCTCCACCATTTTGATTAATTTATCTCGGGACCCGTTTCACACTACAAAGACAACATCTATATATCTAGCCCATAAGGCTATTTTCTCTGCTAAGATGGGAGTATCATCACCAAAGACTACCATGGTCTCCCAGCAGTCAAGGTACAGGTTGGCATATGTGGGTAAACTAAGGCTGCCCATCGGTGTACCTCATAACTAGTGGACGATCCATCCTTCAAATAGAAAATAATTCCTTGTTAAAGGGAACGCCAGAATATTTACCACAAATAAATTGTGCACCTCATATTGAACTCCGCGGGTGCCCAGAAAATTCTTGACAGCCTCAATGCCATAACTGTGGGGTATAAAGGTATACAGCAACTCTACATTTGTATTAGCGAGGTAAGCATCCTTGTCATGCGTAATCACTTACAAGCCTAGCTTAAGTTAAATCAGTTGTGGTGTCTCATCTTGAATGAGGAGTAATGGTTGTTACGATGGTACATAGTACGTTAAAAAATATTTGTCATCAAGTTCACCAAGGGTGGGGAAAATCGTGATAGTGAAGGGATCGGGATAAGAAGTTTTTTTTAAACTTAATTTCCCTACTGAAGGAAGCGTACTTTGAAAACCTATGGACAAGATCATATATGCTTTATGGAAAGACATTTTCCCAGAGTTTGCCATCAGACTGGATATAGATAGAATTTTATAGGCTACATACATAATTATTTTTTTTATGATGAAGGTTGATTTGCTTTGAATGGAGGGGTAACGGAGAATCTAGTACGGCGTTGGGGTTCTGGGGTTAATCTGAGTGGTCTGATGGAAGGGGAAGTTGGGTTATAGGTGGAGGAGGGGTGTTGGTGTTTAAAAATTTTTTTTTCTTTTTTTTTTTTTACAAAATTTATTTTTTTTTTTAAATTAATTGTTTTTTTATTTTTTTTTTATTTTTTTTCTTTTATTTTTTTTTTTTTTTTTTTTTTAATTGTTTTTTTTGTTTTTTTTTTATTTATTTTATATTTTTTTTTTTTTTTTTTTTTTTTTTTTTTTTTTTTTTTTTTTTTATTTTTTTTTTAATTTTTATTATAATTATATTTTTTTTTTTTTATTTTTTTTGTTTTTTTTTTTTTTTTTTTTTTTTTTTTTTTTTTTTTTTTTTATTTTTTTTTAATTTTTTTAAAA
>JAODAL010005498.1:15000-142978 GCA_025379985.1 Phyllomedusa bahiana
TTGTGGTTCTACAGGGGGGCTATTTGTGGTCTTGGCATTAATGCATGTTGTCTCATGTTAACCATAGGAAAAGTTAACTTGGGTTAAACATTATTCCAATACTCTTTGTTATAATCTCTTTTTTATGCAAGGGAATACACAGGAGAATCACGCACATCTGTATCAGAACTATAACTATGGCAGTGACATACTTGAGTACAACCACTTATGCCTTCCTCACAATCCACCCAAAATAACTGTCCAATGGGTCTTCACTCCAGAGTTCTCCTTCCACTCTTTGGGACACAGATCATCCAATTTTGTCAAGGCCATCGTCACCTTCCCAGGTGGGTACCAGTATTGCCTATTCTGGAATATATGTGCAACAACTGTCCCCAATCATTTTGCAAAACCCCTTCTTTTTCTGCTAAAATCATGTCTAAAGCCATTCTTTTCTGGAATGTCATGGTGGAGATGGGGTCCTAGTTGGGTTTGTGGTAGAATTGGAGTGCATCCATAGAGTAATTAATAAACCTTCTGTTGATTGTATAATCAGGTAATTATTATCAAGTCGACATTTTCATTAATGTCCACATGGGGCATAAATATGAGGACACCCTTGCTTGATCTTGGTCAACGCCCTTAATTATTTTAGGGACCCCCCTTGGGACGCTATGGCATTATGTATATATTTGAGTCAAAACTGACAGGCTGGGGGCACTCCCTCTGTGTCTGCTTGCTATGTGTGTTTCCCTCAAGATACCAAGGTTCTCTGTGAGTGGGATAGTATGTGGAAGGCATGATTAAATTGGGTTGAAGCGTACCAGTGACCGTCCAGTTACTCTTAATCTGTCTCTCAGCTTACCATCACACAAATCCAATAGGTGTCTGCTAAGGATGACCTGATTCTGAACTTTGGACGCAGGCAGTGAACTGAAGAATTGGCACAAAAACCTTCCCTAATATTGCCTATAAATCTATTACCTGAGGTGGACTCGTAGCAAGTGTAATTCCCTGGATAGATTGTGGCACCTTCTAGTGATGAGCGATTACGTTGAGTATCGTCATCGGGTCGATAGTCGATATCGGCAATTATCAAGACGATTTACGATAGTCGTTAATAGATTATGGCCTGGTTGGGAAAGTCTATGGGAGAGGAACAAGAACACCGTCATTCTTACACCCAAAAACATGGTGGAGAAGCTGGAATTAACATCAACAACAGTCAAATGCGAGTCGTGCTAACAACGTAGGCAACCACACTTAGGTTATAAAAGCAACAGAAAAAAAGTTCACCTACCTTTTCCCCTTTTCTTCTGAAGGTGAGTTTGCAGTACAGACAAACAGCAGTTGGGGAAAGGTTTAAAGATGTAGATTTTGAGCGATCGTGAACGAGTCTGGAGAAGTGTTTTCTTTAAGTGTGTTTTTTCTTTTAAGTTGGAGTCTTGAGAATGAGAGGGAGAAGTCTTGTTAATCCTCAGCATAACTTGTGTTTATTAATATACCTGTGTTTATTTTTTATTGCAGTACATTTAAAATCAATAGCAGAACATAGTTTAATTATACTGTTAGCTACACTTGTTTTGTGTATAGGATTTCATTTTATAGTTTTATAGTGTTAAAGATATGTTAGTAGTCTTATAGTTAGAAACATACACAGTTGACTGAAGGCCTTAGTTAAGTCACTGTGACTGGGCTCGGGTGAGCTGGTCATGGGGTGTGTTACCTAATCAGCAGGAGCATAAATTGACAACTGTGTGGGGCCGCTGAGGCCTTTTGCTTCTGAAGGATAGTTTGCAGTACAGCCAACCAGCAGTGTGGGAAAGTTTAAAAGCTGAGGCTTTTTGAGCGATAAGACCGGTGATACGAGGTCCTTGACGAGTTGTTTTCTTTTAAATGTGTTTTTTTCTTTTAAGTGTGGAGAACTGAGATTGAGGAGACTTTAGATTTGGGGAAGTTTAGAGGGGACCAGTATTGTTTTACTTATTATTATAATTTTGTCATTTATCTTTTTGGTTAACATACCATGAGTTCCTGTTTGACAATGCTGTCAGTGCCAACTGTGCAATGTATGCCATCCTTGAGCACAGTTCGAGGGAGCATATGCTGTTGCAGATGTGTGCAAACTGCACATTTAGAAGCCCGGATCCCTGGATCTAAATGAGAAGTGTCGACAATGAGATCCATTGCCAACTTGGATCGAGCGTCTGCCCAATGAGCAATCACTCGCAGGTGTAGATACATGGGGTGGGTTGGGTAAGCATGGAGGTGCAGGAAAATAAGGCAGCTAGTGGGTTAACTGTAAGAAAGAAGGGAGAGGGAAAGAGTGTCAGGGAGGCTAGGCCTGATTCTGGTCACACAACAAATTTGCAAGATTGGCGGTAGGAGGGGAATGTGAGGTTCAGGACAAATAGCATTGATGCGCAAGACACTACACCTGTCTGCTCCAGTAAGATGGGAATAGGAGTGCAGGTCAGGCTTAGACAGGTGTAGTAGTTGGGGACTCAATTTTAGGGCACAGACAGGGCAATCTGCACAAGACGGGGATAGTCGAACAAGTGGTTGTTTACCTGGCACGGGTTCGACATATCGCGGATCGGGTTGGACAGTTTTCTGGGTGGGGGCTGTTGAGAATCCAGCTGTCATGGTCCCATTGGCACCAATGACAAAGTTAGAGGTAGGTGGAGTTGTCTTTAAAAACGTTTTCAGGGACTTAGGCCAAAAGCTCAAGGGCAAAGGACCTCCAAGGATAAATATTTTCAGAAATATTACCTGTTCCACGAGCCACACAGAGAGGCAGCGGGGTGAGATTAGAGAAGTGATTAAGTGGCTCAAAAATGGGTGTAGGAAAGAGGGATGTGGGTGGTTGGCGAAATGGGCTGACTTCTGTCTTGGCTACAGATTATGCTAGGGATGGGCTGCACTAAAAGGGGAGGTGCAGCTGTTTGGATTTTTTTTTTAGGGGGTCAAATTGGCCAGGATGTTGGAGAAATATTTAAAACTAGGGACGGGGGGGGAGGGTAATACACATTTAGATGCATGTTAGTGAAAGATAGAGAGTGGGAATTAGGAATAAAACTGGGGGTGGTGTGGAAGGGTGGGTGTTAGAGTGCATATAGATAGAAATATCAGGGAGAAAGGAATAAAAACTGAAAATCTATAAATTGAATGCACTGATCCATTGCCAGGAGTATGACCAACAAAATTAATGAACTAGGAGTATTAATAGCTGAAGAAAATATGACCCCCATAGTGGGGATAACCTGAGACGATGGCTGGACGAGAGATACGAATGGGCGGTTATTTGCAGGGTTTAAGTCTATTTAGAAAAGGATGTAAAGACGGAAAGTGGGAGGTGTAGATCTCATGTAAAATCTGTCTGAAGCCAACACTGCGGGGAAGATACAGGTACAGGGTAATGAACATGTGGAATCATTATGGGTAAATATAATGGGGGTAACAGATAACAAATATTATATAATAGGGGTACTGCTATAGGCCCCCAAATATAACAGAACCCATGGAAGATGTATCCTCAGGCAATTAGATGAGGCGGCTAATCAGAAATGAGGTTATTATTATGGGCGATCTTCTTTAAACTATCCTGACCATCAATTGGGAATCTGAAGCTTGTAGCTCTCATAAAGGAAACAGGTTTTTCGTCAAAAATAATGATTAATTACCTTTGCCAAATGGTGCAGGAACCGAAATAGAGGAAAGGCCCTTTCTAGACCTTAATATTAACTATAGACCTGCAGAGTAACAAGGTTCAGGGTTGAGGGGCACCACAAGTGAATAGTGACAATAATATAATAAATTTTGTTTATCCTTCAATAGAGTTTTTGTCAAGGAGTCACAAAAAACACTGAATTTTAGGAAGGCTAATTTTATTTGCTTAGGGAGGCCCTAAACCGTATTATGACTGGGACATGTGTTAAATTATGGCAGAACTAATAATAAAATGGGGATATTTTTTAAAACATTCCTAGGTACACTGTGAGAGGTACATACCTTATGGTAATTAAAAAATTAGAAACAGGAAAATCCAATGTGGATCAACTGGGATGGGTAAAAGAGGCAATAAAAAAACAAAACAAAGCGATTTCAAATACTAAAAAGGAGGCAGTGAAGGAGACATAAGACGCTTATAGGGAAAGAATAAGTGTGTAAAACTAAAGATACGGAAGCAAAGCTGGAGACGGAAAGACATAATGCATAGGAGGAAAGTAGACTATCCCAAAATATTTTTAACTATATATATAGTAAAAAAAATTAAAACAGGAAAATGTTTGCCCATTTGAAAATACTGAGGGAGAGACAGTAGAGGGCGATGAGAAAAAAAGCAAACGTATTAAACACTTTTTTCTCCACTGTATTTACGAGGAGATGACATTCCTGTTGTACAGAGAGATTGTGGTAAAACTCCCAACTTTAAAAGTTTATCGGTCTAACCAGGAAGAAGTGCCAGCTCGTCTTAGGAAGATTAAAATAGACAAATTGAATGGTGAACAAGGCTCCAGCCCTGATGGCCATTCACCCAAGAGTTCCTTAAAGAGTCAGCTCGGTTATCAGTGTGCCCTGTACATTGATATTTAGAGATTCCTGGTGACTGGTATTAGTACCGGAGGACTGGCGCAAGGCAAATGTAGTTTCCCCATCTCAAAAAGGTTTCTAAGTCATGCCAGGTAATTATAGACCAGTAAGTTTAACACTCTAGTTGTGGGAAAAATGTTTGAAGGGCTCATTAGGGACTAAATACGGAGTATGTTGAAAACACAATTTATTAGTGATTGCCTAGCATGGATTTACTAAGGACAGAAGTGGTCAGACCAATATGATTTCTTTTTATGAAGAGGCAGATGTAGAAGCTGGGATAGCGGGGGGCAGTGGTTGATATTGTGTTTTTAGACTTTGCAAAGGCGTTTGACAAAGTTCCCGCATAAGGGTTTGTTAGGTTAAACTAGAATCATTGGGTTAGAGATAACATGTGTAATTTGGATTAAAACTGGCTGCTGGATCGTACTCAGAGAGTGGTGGTATATGAATTCCTACTCTGAGTGGTCCTCGGTTGAGAGTGGTGTGACGCAGGGTCTCAGTATTGAGTCCTCTCTTATTTAATGTATTTATTACGATTAATGGAAGGGATCAATAGCCACGGTTTCGATTTTTGGAGATGACACCAAGCTATGCTAGGGTAGTACTATCTATGAAGATGCTCATCAAAATTGCATGCAGGACCTGGACACACGAGTGCTTGGGCATTCCACTTGGCAAATGGGGTTCAATGTGGAATAATGTAAGGTTCTGCAATTTGGGGAGAAATATATACAGGCATCATATTTTCCTGGGGGGAAAGAAAACTTGGAGAATCGCTTGTTGAGAAGATCTGGGCGTTCTTGTAGATCTTTAAACTACAGAAACAGCATGCAATGTCAATCAGCTGCCTCAAAGGGCCCAGTAAGATATTGGCGTGTATTAAAAGAGGCATGGACTCGCGGGACAAGGATGTCCTTCTACCGCTGTACAAAGCATTGGTCGACCCCCACTTAGAATATGTGTTCAGTTCTGGGCCCCGGGTTATAGAAGAGATGTAATAAGCTAGAGAGAGTACAAAGACGAGCAACCAAACTTAAAAAGGGGAATGGGCATCTTGTTATGAGGCAAGGTTTGGAGAATTGAAACTTATTTAGTCTTGAGAAAAGACGGCTTCGGGGGGAACATGATTAATTTATTTTAAAATTATAAATGGTCCCTACAAAAAGTAGGGGGAAAAAAATTAAATTTCAGGTGAAGCCCCCTCAAAAGACAAGGGGACATTCCCTTCGACTAGAGAAAAAAAGATTTAATCTCCAGAGGAGAAGAGCGTTCTTCACTGTAAGAAACTGTAAATCTGTGGAATAGCTGCACTGAGGGTGGGCACAGCAGGAACTGTAGAGAGTTTCAAGAAAGGCTTGATACCTACCTGGAACTAAAGAATATTAATGCGTACGTAGCTAGGTAAAATTCTGGGTCCTGGCCGGTGGCGGCTCTGGGGTCAGTATAGGTCTATACTGGAGCAGGTTGGTTTTGCCTTGTGGGTTTCGGGGCATTTAACCAGTGGAGAGCCCGGGCTTTAAGTCCTTGTCTCTCTCCCTCACCACATTTTCCCCACCCTTGGTTGAACTCGATGGACAGTGTTTTTCTTTCAACCTACTAACTATGTAACTATGTAACTATGTAAAAATCCCCAGGTCCAGATGGCATACACCCACGTGTCCTAAGAGAGTTAAGTGATGTCATAGATAGGCCCCTATTCTTAATATTCATGGACTGTCTAATAACGGGGGATGTCCCAAAGGATTGGCGCATAGCAAAAGTGGTGCCAATATTCAAAAAGGGGTCAAAAAGTGTTTCCCGGAAACTTTTTAGGCCAGTAAAACTAAAACCCTTTTTGAGGGAAAATGTTTGTAGGTTTTCTCAAAATGCTATCCCCGGGGGAACTCACTTTAAAATAAATGTATAACGCCCTTTCCAGCACGGGTTCATGAAGGATCGGTTTTCCCGTCAGATAATTTTTCAACCCCCTTCTTGAGGAAGTCATGTCTAGAAATGGATCGGGGTTTAGCACTGGATGTCATATAACCCCAGTTTTTTTAAAACAAATTTTTAAAAACCGGTGCCAAATAAAAGGTTGGTAAATAAAAGAAATGCTTGGACTGGGGGGAAAAAGTGTGCAAGTGGGTAAATAACTGGCTCACTGATAGAAAACAAAGGGGGGTAAATTTAAAGGTACATATCAACTGGATCGTGGTTACTAGGGGGGGGGTACCACAAGGGGCAGTTTGGGCCCTATCCCCCTTTAACATTTTCAATTTAAAGATCTTACACAGGGAAAACACCCGTTAATATCGTTTTTTGCAGACGAAACTAACTCTGTAAAGTAATCAACACAATAGAGGAAAAATATTTATTACAAAGGGAAACTGGATAAGTTGGAGGCCCGGGCAGGGAAATGGCCGATGAGTTTTAACCCCTGTTAAAAGCAAGGGGTTTTTTCCCCCCTGGGGGAAAAGAAATCCAATTTCCTTTATTACATTTTAAATGGGAAAAACCCCTGGGGGAAAAATGACATGGGAAAGGGGCGGGAATTTTCCCGGTGGCGTAAACTTAAATTTTTGAAAGCCTGTCAGGCACAGCACCAAAACAAATAGGGTCCGGGGGGCATTAAAAGGGGCCCTAGAAGCAATGATGAAACTTATTCTCCCATTTAAAACAAGTCCGGTTAACCCACATGGAAAATTTTTTGTAAGTTTTTTTTCCCAATGCCAGGAAAGGGCATTGGTTTGGCCCTTTTCGGTAAAAAAAGGCGGGGAACAAAAATAATAAAGGACTGGGGGGACTCAGTACAAAAGAAAGATTGGCAAGTTTGGGGTTATTTAGTTTTGAGAAAAGAAGGGTTCGGGGGGACAAAAATTTTATGTTTTAAATACATCAAAGGTTTAATATAGAAATCTCTCCCAAAATTTTTTTTAACACAGGGGGTGTATCTAGAAAAAGGGGGGATCCTTTTAAAGTCTTGAGGAACGAAAGTTTTACATTTAAAAATAGAAAGGGGTTTTTTTACTGTAAAAAGCAGTGAGACTATGGAAATTTTCCCGCCAAAGGGGTGGTCATGGGAATTCAGTAAACCCAGTTCAAAAAAGGGGTTTTGGGTGCATTTCTGGGGCGTAATTTTTATAACAAGGGTTTTAGGGGACTAGGATTCAGGAGCGGGTTCATTGATCCCGGGGGAATTTTTTTGGGTTGCCAGATTTTGGGGGTCAGGGAAAGGAAATTTTTCCCCAAAATAGGACCCAAAAAGGCTTCTTTCCCATTGGGGGGTTTTGCCTTCCTCTTTTCAAAACCTTAAACACAACAGGGGGGGGGGGAACTAGATGGACACTTTTTTTTTTTGCCTTAAAAACCCCAAAAAGAAAAATATGGGAAAAAATGAAATTCATATCCTGTCCCTTTTTACCCCCAGCAAGACCCTTAAAAACCTTTCATCCCCCCAAATTAAAAAGTGCCCGAAGGCAGTATGAAATTTTAACCATCATTTTACTTGAATGGACATTGAATATCCCCGTCCTGGAATGCGCAAAGCCCCAAACCTGCATGACCCCAGAAATTTTTTAAAAAAAGGGGCCGGAAAAAAGGGTTTTTTAAACCCCATTTTTAGTTTAACGGGGCATTGACTAATTTTTTTTCCCCGTACCGCAAAAGACCATTTTAAAAATTTTCTGAAACCCCCGATTTAAAAAAATGCCAGAAATAGGAGTCTTTCAAAACCCCCATTTTTGTTAAAAAATGGACATTGCTACACCTGTCCTTGGGGCCCCAGCATGAGCCCCAAAACCCGCATGCCCCCAGATTTAAAAAGGGGCCGGAAAAAGGAGTCTTTTAACCACCCTTTTTGTTTCCCCCGGAATGGACTATACCCGTCCTGTACCACCGGAAAGACCTTTTTAAACCCGTCTGACCCCCCAGAATTAAAAAATGCAGGAAAAGGAGTCTTTGAAAACCCCCCCATTTTTTGTTGAACCCGGACATTGACTTTAACTTCCTGTCCGCAGAAAGAAACCTTTTAAAACCCGTCTGACCCACAGATTTTAAAAAAATGCCGCAAAAGGGGCTTTAAACCCCATTTTTGGGGAAAATGGAAATTGGGTATATCTTGGGCCGTACCCCCAGAATTTACCATTAAACCTGTCGACCCCAGATTTAAAAAATGCAAAGGAAAAAAAGGGGTCTTTGAACCACCATTTTAGTTGAACTGGACATTTGATTTTAAAAATTTTCCCGTACCGCAGAAAAGCCCTTAAAAAACCCGGCCCGGGGTACCCACAATTAAAAAAATGCCGGGAAAAAGGAGTCCCTTTTAACCCCCATTTTAGTTAAACTGGACATTGACTACAAACCCGTCCTGGGCCAAAAGCATGAGCCCCAAAACCCGCCCTGAAACCCCCCATTTAAAAAAATGCCGGGGAAAAAAGGGGTCCCTTTTAACCCCCATTTTTGTTTCCCCGGACTTTTACCCATTTCCTGTCCCCGGGCCCAGCTGAGCCCCCAAACCCCGCATGACCCCAAATTAAAAAAAATGCCCGGGAAAAAAGGGGTTTTGAACCCCCATTTTAAATTGAACTGGAAAATTGATATATCTTTTGCGTACCCCAGAATGACCAATTTAAACCCTGTCTGACCCACAGATTAAAAAAGTGCCGGAAAATTTGGAGTCTTTTAAAACCAAATTTTTGTTGAAATGGACATTGACTATGCCTGCCTGGGCCACAGTATACCATTTAAACCTGTTGGAAAACCCCCAGATTAAAAAGGCCGGAAAAAAAATCTTTGAACCACCATTTTTTGTTTACTGGAAATTTACCCTTTTTTAAACCCCCGTCCCCGTACCACACATGACCCCAAAAACCCCTGTTTGGGCCCACAGATCACCCAAAATTGGGAAATATGCAAATTTTTTTACATGAACCCGTATTTAGTATAATTTTTTTTGGGAACTGGGCTTTTTTTTACAGAATTTATTTTGGGGAAATTTATTTATATTTTACAATTTTTATCATGTTGCTTTTTTTTTAAGTTTGATAACATACAAAAAATACCCCCCTCCCGCAGTTTTTAAAGGGATTTTTTTTCATGTTTAGATGTGTTAATTTGTTCGCACACCCCATAAATAATAATAAAGGCCTAATCATCCCAAAACACTTTTTAGTTGAGAAGACATTTGCCCTCCTGGCTTCTGAGAGTGATTCAGCCAATCAATTCAATGGTTTCATTTTTCCTCCAAATCCTTCTTCAGTGTTTTAGGGACAGACCCCCCTGGAGATCAAATGATGCGATCCCATAGTGACCAAGCCCCAGAAAATTTTAAGCCTCAAATTGTGAAAATCTGTGTCCAGCACTGGAGCCCTTTTTGAAACTACTTAACCTCACAGAAATCACCTTTTTCAAAATCAGATTTTTTAGAGAAATTTGAAGCTCTCCTGAATGCCCCTAACGGTGAGAGCCAGTACTGACGTCAGACCTCTGTTAACACGGAGGTCCAGCTGCCTGGGCCAACTTACAGTGGGTGTGTGAGAGAGCCCAGGCTAGCGTCTGTTATCATTAACACACAGGTTCAGCTGCCAGGGCCGGAGTTACAGTGGGTGCGGTGAAAAGCCCAGGCTGGCGTCCGTCATCTATTAACACGGAAAAAATGCCCTTATGACGCAGCAACGAAAACAGTCGTGCTGAAGCAGAGTGCGGAAGTGGAAGTGTGAGGTAAGACCTCCAGCCTTCCTCAGTACACAGTCAAGACCTGGGTAGCGCTTGCCAGTCCGTATGAGTGTGGACCAATTGAGCTTCACTTGGAAAGCTGGTGGTTGACGTTCCTGTTCCACCCGGGGCCCTTTTTCTTGGCATTCATTTTCTCGTTTTACTCAACGTGCTGGAGGAAATTGTCTCTGTTCTTTGTTCTCTGTCCGTGCTCCATACCAGCTATTTTGTACATGCAAGTTTTTTAGTAGTTTAATTCTAGAAAACACATTTTTAAAATAGGATGGAATCCTACCACGTCTTTGTTTCTCTTTTTTTAATTGTATTAAATGGGTTTGTCTCAATACAGGTTTGCAAGCTATGTTAAAGATCTTGCAAAAACAAGTCTTTTTGCAATATGGGGTCTATTAACAGTGTCCTACCTATTCCTGTTTCTGACATCACCATGACCCTTGAGCCACTCTTGACAATTGTGAAGAACAAATGTCTGTTAGAAACCACTTTTTTTTTTTTAAATGTCTTTATTAAGCAATACAAAGTTTAGGACATTCAAAGCGATTGAAATACAACTTGCAGATTATCAAAAAGGTTCAGATTTAGATATGTTATATCCTTTACACTCTGTACCACCAATTTTCTATTTTATATAAAACAAAACAATAAAGAAGACAAAAAAAAGGAAAAGGACATGTGTCTATTAGAATCCGTCCGAGCCCCTATTTTGCGGACTCACGCCCAATCCTTTGTGCCGAAGTCGCACTGCCTCCAGATGCCAACATCGTGGAGCAAACCATCTGAACGCAGGCGATCCCAGAATACATCGAACTGGGCTGCCCTCCCTGTTAATATAGCTAGGATTGCCAATCTTGGCCTCTTCTTTAGCATTAGGCCATCTTAATGATGGAGAAGACAGAACCGCATAGTACAGTATGCATCATTAGACTCAGACAAAACACAGACACATATCAACATAACAACATAACAACAAGTGCTCCATTCTCCGGGCCCACCCCCCAGCCCCAGTTTTTAACAGTAGGGTCGCTCCATATAACACCCCGTATCTGATATCTACATCTCGCCTTGTTTTGTAAGGTGGAGTCCCTAATTGCCCAATATCCAGTTAGGTGGCGGATCAGAAAATTTCTCATCCTCAGAGCAAATTGAAGCATCAGCTCCCCTAGAGTGGTGTCTCACCTATTAGTATCTGTTCTTTAAACCATGTGGCAAGACTAAAGCATTCTTTGATAGCGTTTCGTATTCTCTGTGGAAGCAAGGGAATAAAACTACCCCAGACCCTTTGGGAAAAAATTTTCGACATGGTCTCCTTTTTACCCGAGGCCTCTACCCCGTCCATTTTCAATATGTAGGGCAGTTTGTCTAGAAACATCTTGAAAGGGGTGTTTGGGCTCGTGTATCCATGTTTTTAAGATAGTTTTAATACCCGCTGCGGGGATCATATATAGTAATTTCCTGCTTCCCCCATTCACAGGAGTCGCATGAACATCTATATGGCCAAATATTGCCCATAGGGGGTTGTTCGGGACATAATTAGTTAGGTGCGTTCTTGTAAATGTCATCACCCGCTCCCAAAAGTCTTGAATCACCGGGCAGCTTCCAAAAGGCAGTGAAATATATCTGCCTCCAGGGGACCACATCGGAAGCAGCCACTACTTTTGAAAATCCCATGGCGGTGTCCCCTGACTGGGGTAATATAAGCCCTGTGATACAGTGGGGAGGGACAACTCCCAGTAAACTACTGGAAGCTAAGAATTTACGACTGAATAGCCAGTGCGTAAGCAGAGTAGGGACCTCCAGACTAGGATCGTCTCCTACCCACTTCGCAAGTGCCATAGTTTATTCCGAGAATCAAGTGGCGCATGCAAAACCCTGTAATAGTGAGTGGTCAATCCTCTTCCGCAGTAAATTTTAAGTAGGAGTTTACGCGTCAACGGATCCCATTCCCTTGCGCAAAGTATGGAGGAGTGTTTGAAACATAGCTGCGAGCGATTGATAAGGGAAAAAGGAAACCCCCAGCCTCTGGGTATTAGCCCTCAATTCCTCTAATTGCAAGGGCCTTTGCGTTTTCACATCAATTAGATCATAAATCGACAGAATACCTCCCCTCCTCCATCTGTAGAATTCTGTATGCGGCACCCCCTTCTGAAAGTCTGGATTACCTATTAGTGTACAAATCGTAGAGGCATGGGGACGTAATCCTAAGAGTTTCCTCATTTTTTGCCAGCCCCGCCACGTTGAAAAGACAAGCGGGTTAGCCCTAATTAATTCTGGGATTTGATGTAAGGGCTGATGTATAAAATTTGCTAGCGAGACTTTCCCTAAAAATGATTGTTCCGCCTCGGTGTCTGTGTATACTGAGGTTTTTTGCAGCCAATCTGCTGCCAGAAACCACATTTTTTACAATAGGACCTGTAGTCTAGCTGCATTTCACAGCAAAATGCCCCCAAAAATTCAAAACATGACCCATGAGCCACTTTTGACAATTGTGAAGAACAAATGTCTGTTAGAAACAACATTTTTTTATAATAGGACCTGTAGTCTAGCTGCATTTCACAGCAAAATGCCCCCAAAAATTCAAAACATGACCCATGAGCCACTTTTGACAATTGTGAAGAACAAATGTCTGTTAGAAACAACATTTTTTTATAATAGGACCTGTAGTATAGCTGCATGTCACAGCAAAATGCCCCCAAAAATTCAAAACATGACCCTTGAGCCACTTTTGACAATTGTGAAGAACAAATGTCTGTTAGAAACAACATTTTTTTATAATAGGACCTGTAGTCTAGCTGCATTTCAAAGCAACATGACCCCAAAAAATTATAAAAATGACTTCTCAGCCACTGTTAAAAATTGTGAGGGAGAAATGCCACTTAAAAGCCACATTTCTGTTCCAAAGGACCATGATTATAGCTGTATCTCACAGCACCATGACCACAAAAAAATATAAAAATGACTCCACAGCCACTGTTAAAAATTGTGAGGGAGAAATGCCACTTAAAAGCCACATTTCTGTTCCAAAGGACCATGATTATAGCTGTATCTCACAGCACCATGACCACAAAAAATTATAAAAATGACTTCTCAGCCACTGTTAAAAATTGTGAGGGAGAAATGCCACTTAAAAGCCACATTTCTGTTCCAAAGGACCATGATTATAGCTGTATCTCACAGCACCATGACCACAAAAAATTATAAAAATGACTCCACAGCCACTGTTAAAAATTGTGAGGGAGAAATGCCACTTAAAAGCCACATTTCTGTTCCAAAGGACCATGATTATAGCTGTATCTCACAGCAACATGACCCCAAAACCATTGACAATGCGAAAAATTCTAAAGATGAAGTGAGTAAATGGAATACGGTTTTGTCATGAAACCTTGCTGTCTTTTACAGTCTCCTCACAGCAAAACCAGCAAAATGAACTGTTGGGAACTGAGAATAAAAATTGCAGTAAGAAATGATCATTTTAAAAAAAAGTTTTCAAGAGGACCATTTCTGTTTGAAGAGGAATGTGAAGTAGACCGGCAACTAATCGGTGACCTCGGCAATTGGGGCCACAACATCATCAGAGATCCATGCCTGATTCATCTTGATGAAAGTCAAACGATCCACATTATCTGTGGAAAGCCGGATGCGTTTGTCTGTAATGACTCCTCCAGCTGTGCTGAAGGTCCGCTCAGATATGACGCTGGCTGCTGGGCAGGACAACACCTCTATGGCGTGGCGAGCGAGCTCGGGCCATTCATCCATTTTGGATACCCAGAAGTCTATTGGGTCCGGAACACATACAAAAACATCGGTGTTGAGACGCAGATAGTCGTGCACCATGATCTTAAGCTGGTCTCTGTGTGTTGTATGTGTGCCCTGCATTGCATGCGTTGGTGAGGTGGTAAATAAAGATTGCCAGAGGTCACCCATTAGGCTTCTGCCACCCTGTCTCCAGTTGATCAATCAGCAAGGTCTCCATTTCCTGCATTTAACTCTCTATTTGGGTAGGTGGAAGGAAAGTGCTGAGTTTTGTTTTGTACCGGGGATCCAGGAGGGTGGCCACCCAGTAACTGTTGTTCATTTTGATGGCCTTAATGCGAGGATCATGTTGGAGGAAATGGAGCCTTGATTTCCCAAGCCTCTGGGTCGAGGGGCACTAGCAAACTGATCTTCCTCATCTTCCTCCTCCGCCTCAAATTCGCGCCAACCTCTTTCCAAGGCAGGGACGTCGGTAATGTCGGTGTCCAGGAATACCTGCTCCTCCTCCAACTCCTCCGCTTCCTCCGGCACAGCTTTAACACAGCCCTGACTTGCCTCAGTTGATGCACCCTGAGAGCTGATGCGCCGCCTTGCACTAGCCCTGGACCCCGAATCACTGCCTAATGAAGACCGATAAAATTGTGAAACTGTCGTAGCCCTGTGGATTCGACGGAGAGAAAGGCTCCGTGTCCGCATCTGTGTCCGTCTCCTCCTCCGTCGCTGGTGGGACCTGATGTTTCAGAGTGTCCAACGATCGTTCCAGAACTAAGATCACCACAATGCTCATGCTGACAAGGGCATTGTCCGCACTGACCATTTTGGTGGCTTCTTCAAAACTGGCAAGGATGGTGCAGAGCTCTTTCACCTGCCTCCACTCTCGGTGGCTCAACACCCCGAGGTCCGCACCGCTGCTTGTCAGGCCATGTGTCACTTCGTACTGCGTAATGGCATTGCGCTGCTGCCACAATCGCTGGAGCATGTGGAAGGTGGAATTCCAGCGTGTTGCCACATCAACAATGAGACGGTTGACGGGGAGGCCGAGCTGACGCTGCAACACAGCCAGGCGGGACGAAGCAGGGTGCGAACGGCGGAAGTGCGAGCTCAGACCTCGAGCCTTCCTCAGTCCAGACCCAGGTAGCGCTTTAGAAACTTCTGGACGACGAAGTTCATGACATGTGCCAGGCAAGGGATGTGCTCCAGCCTACCGATCTTAAGGCGGCCAGCAGATTATCGCACACCACCTTGCCTGGCAAGAGGTTCTTGTCACCCAGCCAGCGCTCGGTCTCGTTGCGGAGAGCCGTCCACAGCTCCTGACCTGTGTGTGGACGGTCTCTAAGACAGATTAATTTCAACACGGCCTGGTTTCTCTGGGCACGTGATGCCACCAGAGGACCTTGGGGGAAAGAGCCCTGCACCATCCCTGCGGTTTTGAAGAGCGTGCGCCAAGCCTGAGAGCCACCGTCACCCCCAGAGACATCCACCCAGCTCACCAAGTGAGCTGTCACAGAGATATAGCGGCCTTGGCCGTGCTTACTAGTCCATGTGTCGGTGGTGAGATGGACTTTTCCGGACACAGATGCCGACAACGCGCTTGAAATTTTAGATGACACGTGGCTGGCCAGGGCAGGGACGGCTTTTCTGGCAAAGAAATGCCTGCTCGGCATCTGGTACTGGGGGCAGGCAAGGGCCATGACGTGGCGGAACCCATCTGTGTCCCTCAGACGGACAGGCAACATTTCCAAGGCCAAAAGCCTGGCACTGCCGACATTCAGGCTTTTGGCTTTGGGATGGTTTGGGTTAAAGTGTTTCTTCTGCTCCCAAACCTGGAAGACAGAAGGCTGGCTGCTAGACTGGCCGCTGTACAGCGTGCAGGTCGTCAAACTGGCAGAAGGAGAAGGGGTAGGATGGGTCTCTGGTGGTGCTGGTGGTACTCAGGCGACGGTGGAGGCTGAAGTGGAGGCTGATCCCTGATCATGACTCTAAGAGACATGGGCAGCTGAGGAACGCTTGGTGGTGGCGGAGGAGGAGGAGGCGGAGACAGAGGGTGTGACAGTGGTTGGAGGCCCGGCATCGGTGTGGCCTTTTTTGGCCAAGTGTTGCCTCCATTTCAACTCATGCATTCGCTGCATGTGACTAGACATGTTGGTGGTGATTAAACACCTAAGATTCTTGCCTCTACTTATTCATTTACGGCAAAGGCGGCATATGACATCGCTGGGTGAATCAGAGGCTTGCTCAAAGAAGGCCCAGGCTTGAGAGGTCCTGGACCTTTTTGACAGCGATAAGCAAGGAGCTGGGTTTCCGCTGACCGTGGCTGGCGGAATCGTATCAGCGGACTTCTGTGACCGCCCTCTCACTTTTTGAGGCGGGACCCGTATTGACACTACCCCATCGTCTTCCTCCTCGTCCAGTGATGAAGTGCTCGCAAGCAAATTCTGCGAAAAAGACCACGATGGATCCGCAATGTCATCGTCATCATCATCATCATCATCAACACAGGTGACTTGGTCGTCCTGACTTTCTGCATCCAGGAGCTGCGGGCTACAAGCAAGAGGCACTGCAAGGCATTGCCGACCGCCCGGGATTTTTGCCGATTGACCGGCTTCCTTCTCCTCCTCTGATGGCATCAGTAACTGGGCGTCAGAGCAGACAAAATCATCCTCTTTGGACTCTTGATCTTTTAACATGCCTTCTGACCCCAACCGCATTTTGTCATCAAAGAGGTCTTCAGAAAATGGATTATCCACAGTGGTGGGTACACGAGTTGACATTTGGGCTGCCTTCGCTTCATGTTGGACGGATGCTGATGATGCAGATGACGACATTTGTGGCTGTGACTGGGAGGACGACGAGGTAAGACTGCTGGATGCAGGTTGAATTAACCACTGAAGAACAGATTGGCAACGCTGTTCGTTACTAAGATTCACAGGGCCCTTACCCAGCGATGACAGGCCTGACGGTCCTGCAACCGACGATCCGCTGGCATGCGTGTTATCGCCAGCACTGGAAGGAGCACCTTCTCTCGTACCTCTACCTCCATGTGCTAACCCCCTCTTTGCTCGCTTACCACCTGCATTTCGCTGCATGTTCAGAAAGATAAAAATTTGAGTAGGTATGGAAGAGTTTTGGAAAGTCTCTTATTAAAAGATGGCAAATCACAGCTATTCTCAAATCCCTCAAATCCAAACAAAATTGCTGTATTCAAATTTAAGTGCAAGGTGCCTCTATCAACAAAGCTGGCCTGCGTCAAAGTGAAAAAACACCTATCTGAAATGTATACGGATAATAAAAGTTATTTTTTGCACCTATCAAATACACCTGCGGTGACTACAAAATTGCTGTATTCAAATTTAAGTGCAAGGTGCCTCTATCAACAAAGCTGGACTGCGCCAAAGTGAAAAAAACACCTATCTGAAATGTATACGGATAATAAAAGTGGAGTTTTGCACCTATCAAATACACCTGCGATGACTACAAAATTGCTGTATTCAAATTTAAGTGCAAGGTGCCTCTATCAACAAAGCTGGCCTGCGCCAAAGTGAAAAAACACCTATCTGAAATGTATACGGATAATAAAAGGTATTTTTGCACCTATCAAATACACCGGCAGTGACTACAAAATTGCTGTATTCAAATTTAAGTGCAAGGTGCCTCTATCAACAAAGCTGGACTGCGTCAAAGTGAAAAAACACCTATCTGAAATGTATACGGATAATAAAAGGTATTTTTTGCACCTATCAAATACACCGGCAGTGACTACAAAATTGCTGTATTCAAATTTAACAATATGAACGAAGCTGGCCTGCGTCAAAGTGAAAAAAACACCTATCTGAAATGTATACGGATAATAAAAGTGGAGTTTTGCACCTATCAAATACACCTGCGAGAAGTCTCCTATTAAAAGATGGCAAATCACAGCTATTCTAAAATCCCTCAAATCAAAACAAAATTGCTGTATTCAAATTTAAGTGCAAGGTGCCTCTATCAACAAAGCTGGCCTGCGCCAAAGTGAAAAAACACCTATCTGAAATGTATACGGATAATAAAAGGTATTTTTTGCACCTATCAAATACACCGGCAGTGACTACAAAATTGCTGTATTCAAATTTAAGTGCAAGGTGCCTCTATCAACAAAGCTGGCCTGCGTCAAAGTGAAAAAACACCTATCTGAAATGTATACGGATAATAAAAGGTATTTTTTTGCACCTATCAAATACACCGGCAGTGACTACAAAATTGCTGTATTCAAATTTAAGTGCAAGGTGCCTCTATCAACAAAGCTGGACTGCGCCAAAGTGAAAAAAACACCTATCTGAAATGTATACGGATAATAAAAGTGGAGTTTTGCACCTAACAAATACACCTGCGGTGACTACAAAATTGCTGTATTCAAATTTAAGTGCAAGGTGCCTCTATCAACAAAGCTGGCCTGCGCCAAAGTGAAAAAACACCTATCTGAAATGTATACAGATAATAAAAGGTATTTTTTGCACCTATCAAATACACCGGCAGTGACTACAAAATTGCTGTATTCAAATTTAAGTGCAAGGTGCCTCTATCAACAAAGCTGGACTGCGCCAAAGTGAAAAAACACCTATCTGAAATGTATACGGATAATAAAAGGTATTTTTTGCACCTATCAAATACACCGGCAGTGACTACAAAATTGCTGTATTCAAATTTAACAATATGAACGAAGCTGGCCTGTGTCAAAGTGAAAAAAACACCTATCTGAAATGTATACGGATAATAAAAGTGGAGTTTTGCACTTAACAAATACACCTGCGGTGACTACAAAATTGCTGTTTTCAAATTTAAGTGCAAGGTGCCTCTATCAACAAAGCTGGCCTGCGTCAAAGTGAAAAAACACCTATCTGAAATGTATACGGATAATAAAAGTGGAGTTTTGCACCTAACAAATACACCTGCGGTGACTACAAAATTGCTGTTTACAAATTTAAGTGCAAGGTGCCTCTATCAACAAAGCTGGCCTGCGCCAAAGTGAAAAAACACCTATCTGAAATGTATACTGATAATAAAAGGTATTTTTTGCACCTATCAAATACACCGGCAGTGACAACAAAATTGCTATATTCAACTTTAACAATATGAACGAAGCTGGCCTGCGTCAAAGTGAAAAAACACCTATCTGAAATGTATACGGATAATAAAAGGTATTTTTTGCACCTATCAAATACACCGGCAGTGACTACAAAATTGCTGTATTCAAATTTAACAATATGAACGAAGCTGGCCTGCGTCAAAGTGAAAAAACACCTATCTGAAATGTATACGGATAATAAAAGGTATTTTTTGCACCTAACAAATACACCTGCGGTGACTACAAAATTGCTGTATTCAAATTTAAGTGCAAGGTGCCTCTATCAACAAAGCTGGACTGCGCCAAAGTGAAAAAACACCTATCTGAAATGTATACGTAATAAAAAAGTGGAGTTTTGCACCTAACAAATACACCTGTGGTGACTACAAAATTGCTGTATTCAAATTTAAGTGCAAGGTGCCTCTATCAACAAAGCTGGCCTGCGTCAAAGTGAAAAAAACACCTATCTGAAATGTATACGGATAATAAAAGGTATTTTTGCACCTATCAAATACACCTGCGGTGACTACAAAATTGCTGTATTCAAATTTAAGTGCAAGGTGCCTCTATCAACAAAGCTGGACTGCGCCAAAGTGAAAAAACACCTATCTGAAATGTATACGGATAATAAAAGTGGAGTTTTGCACCTAACAAATACACCTGCGGTGACTACAAAATTGCTGTATTCAAATTTAAGTGCAAGGTGCCTCTATCAACAAAGCTGGCCTGCGCCAAAGTGAAAAAACACCTATCTGAAATGTATACAGATAATAAAAGGTATTTTTTGCACCTATCAAATACACCGGCAGTGACTACAAAATTGCTGTATTCAAATTTAAGTGCAAGGTGCCTCTATCAACAAAGCTGGACTGCGTCAAAGTGAAAAAACACCTATCTGAAATGTATACGGATAATAAAAGGTATTTTTTGCACCTATCAAATACACCGGCAGTGACTAAAAAATTGCTGTATTCAGCTATAACAATATGAACGAAGCTGGCCTGTGTCAAATTGAAAAAACACCTATCTGAAATGTATACGGATAAAAAAGAGGAGTTTTGCACCTAACAAATACACCTGCGGTGACTACAAAATTGCTGTATTCAAATTTAAGTGCAAGGTGCCTCTATCAACAAAGCTGGCCTGCGTCAAAGTGAAAAAACACCTATCTGAAATGTATACGGATAATAAAAGTGGAGTTTTGCACCTAACAAATACACCTGCGGTGACTACAAAATTGCTGTATTCAAATTTAAGTGCAAGGTGCCTCTATCAACAAAGCCGGCCTGCGCCAAAGGGTAAAAAAAACCTATCTGAAATGTATACGGATAATAAAAGGTATTTTTTGCACCTATCAAATACACCGGCAGTGACTACAAAATTGCTGTATTCAAATTTAACAATATGAACGAAGCTGGCCTGCGTCAAAGTGAAAAAAACACCTATCTGAAATGTATACGGATAATAAAAGGTATTTTTTGCACCTATCAAATACACCGGCAGTGACTACAAAATTGCTGTATTCAAATTTAACAATATGAACGAAGCTGGCCTGCGTCAAAGTGAAAAAACACCTATCTGAAATGTATACGGATAATAAAAGGTATTTTTTGCACCTAACAAATACACCTGCGGTGACTACAAAATTGCTGTATTCAAATTTAAGTGCAAGGTGCCTCTATCAACAAAGCTGGACTGCGCCAAAGTGAAAAAAACACCTATCTGAAATGTATACGGATAATAAAAGTGGAGTTTTGCACCTAACAAATACACCTGTGGTGACTACAAAATTGCTGTATTCAAATTTAAGTGCAAGGTGCCTCTATCAACAAAGCTGGCCTGCGTCAAAGTGAAAAAACACCTATCTGAAATGTATACGGATAATAAAAGGTATTTTTTGCACCTAACAAATACACCTGCGGTGACTACAAAATTGCTGTATTCAAATTTAAGTGCAAGGTGCCTCTATCAACAAAGCTGGACTGCGCCAAAGTGAAAAAACACCTATCTGAAATGTATACGGATAATAAAAGGTATTTTTTGCACCTATCAAATACACCGGCAGTGACTACAAAATTGCTGTATTCAACTTTAACAATATGAACGAAGCTGGCCTGCGTCAAAGTGAAAAAACACCTATCTGAAATGTATACGGATAATAAAAGGTATTTTTTGCACCTATCAAATACACCGGCAGTGACTACAAAATTGCTGTATTCAAATTTAACAATATGAACGAAGCTGGCCTGCGTCAAAGTGAAAAAACACCTATCTGAAATGTATACGGATAATAAAAGGTATTTTTTGCACCTAACAAATACACCTGCGGTGACTACAAAATTGCTGTATTCAAATTTAAGTGCAAGGTGCCTCTATCAACAAAGCTGGACTGCGTCAAAGTGAAAAAACACCTATCTGAAATGTATACGGATAATAAAAGGTATTTTTTGCACCTATCAAATACACCGGCAGTGACTACAAAATTGCTGTATTCAAATTTAACAATATGAACGAAGCTGGCCTGCGTCAAAGTGAAAAAACACCTATCTGAAATGTATACGGATAATAAAAGTGGAGTTTTGCACCTAACAAATACACCTGCGGTGACTACAAAATTGCTGTATTCAAATTTAAGTGCAAGGTGCCTCTATCAACAAAGCTGGACTGCGTCAAAGTGAAAAAACACCTATCTGAAATGTATACGGATAATAAAAGTGGAGTTTTGCACCTATCAAATACACCTGCAGTTACTAGAAAAGATCTGTATCCTAATATAAGTTCAGGCTGCCCAACATACAAGTAATATTTCAACAGAAAACTGTTAATAAAAAGCCATTGCAATGCAATGTCTAAACAAAGTCTGGGCTGCACAATATCCACTAGCCTTTAAAGAGCTTGTCTGTGTTCGCCCGCGCCCCGCTCTCCACTCCCCACGCTCTCCCCCGTGACTTTACAGGGCTAGATGCTCCTTTAAAATTCTCAGCCTAAGTACCTAAAATCTGCAAATCTCTAATCTACCTAAGTTCTAATGTTCACAGCTAAAAGCATAGTTGTCTGTGTGAACAAATAGAATAATTTCGCTGAGCTGTTTGGACAGAAACCGAGCACACGTCCTACTCCTATGAGACACTGACACACACTGAGGCAGAACAGGAAGGGCTGTTCTATGTAAAACGAGGTCATGTGATTTTTCCAGCCAATCGCAACCATACACATCCCAGTCATGATGTCGCACACACAGCTCACCCTGCTCTATTCTCTAAGCTGATTTGCTGGCCGCCAAAATGACAGGAAGCGCTGAAAATGACGCGATATTAATAGATTATGCGCAGATTTTCTCCTAAACTATCGCGTGATCGAAAAAATCCGATCAACATAAAAACCGTGCCGATTTAAACTTTGTCGATAATAATCGCTAGCTTAAATATACCAAGATGGAAACAACCATAACATCCCCCATATATATGTACCCATCACATAGGTTCCTGCATCTACGGGTTGGGGTGACTCAATATTGAGAACCAATGGATTGCAAGCTCCTATATAACTACAATTTTTACCAGCTTGTTGCCTAGTAAGAGTCATTCTATTGAGGAGAGATCTTTGTCTGGAATCTTTTCTGTTCAGTGTCGGTTGAGGCCTGTATCCCTAGTCAGCCCCCGTATTCCATCCTGCCACAGTCCAAGAGCTGCAAGCTTCATCCCACCCTTTACCAGTCACACAAATATATTGTTGCCCCCCCCCCCCTCCTTCAACTAGTGGACCCTACCCATCTGTGGAGCCTAACTATGATAACAACTGACAATACTACAGTAATCAAATGTATATGTGGCTACTTGAGCACTTGAAGGATTATTCCAAAAGGTGGTCACCCCATTATCCTGGGTGATTGCTACTTGAGGATTCTGTAACTGTGTTAGGGGAACACTGAAAAGGATATTCAGGCCACATAGGAGGAGACGTTTTTGCAGTGCGATGCATGGATCCATGTAATCTACCCTTCAATTTTTCACCGCTGCAGGTGTGGTCAAAAGGACTTGGAATGGGCCGTCAAATCTAGGCTCCAAGGATTCACTCACGTGTTTCTTCACCAGTAGGTAGTCTCCTGGTTGAATAGAGTGCAACCGGGATCAGAGTTTGGATCTGGAATGGAAAAGGAGACTAAAGCGTGTGTTACTTCCAATTATTTACACAGAGCGATCACAAAATTCACAAGACTATCATTTCCCAAACTTAACTGTTGGAGATGGTACCCGCCTACCCTCGGGGGTCCCCCAAAGAGTATTTCATAGGGAGAAAGGCCAGTGGGTTGTCTTGGGGTATTTCTTACTGAGTACAGAGCTATTGGTAAAATCTCTGGCCAGGGCTGGACAGCTCCTCTGATGCTTTGAGGATTTTATTTTTCAAGGTGAAGTTCAGTCTCTCAACCTTCCCACTTCTCTGGGGGTGATAGGGAGTGTGCAGACCTAGGTCCGCCCCCACCATCTTCCACAAAGATTTGGTTATTTCTGCTGTGAATGCTGGCCCCTGGTCACTCTCCACCACTTCCGGGACTCCAAAATGACACACCACCTCTGTTAGAAGTTACTTGATGATAGTTCTTGCTGTCATGTTAGAAGTTGGATATGCTTCTGGCCATCCAAAGAACATATTCACAACTACCAGTGCGTACTGATATTGTCCGCTTTTGGGTAATTGGATGCGGTCAATTTGAATCCTTTGGAAAAGGTTTTGGGGTTTGGCTAAATGCTTCTTTGGCACTGACTTTGCAGGTGTTGCAAATCTCACAGCTCTTGGTGTATTTTGCTGCCATAGTGGAGAACCCTGGGGCCAAATAGAGTTTATTCACAACAGCTGTCATTTGGTTCTTTCTCCTATGAGTAATCCCATGCGCCTATGGGGTCACTGCTGGATAGAGCAGGTGGGGTATACACACCCTGGTCCCCAAACTCCATAGTCCACCTGGGGTACTATCAGTTTGTTGAGCTCCTTCTTGCTCCCATTCCTTCTTTTCTTCCTCCAGGGTTATCCTCTGAAAATGTTGAAAGGTTTTTATCCCTGCCTGATCTGGTTGTTCCATTATTGCATTTTCCGAGACTTCACAGGTCCTCTGCATCTTGGATTGAGCTCTTGTCATTACAAACATACCTGCTTCCTCTCTCAGTGGTTGTAGTGGAGACCACTTAACTGTTTGGTCCACCAGATGGTTACCTTTCACCTCCTCTGAGTCCAGTTTACCATGTGCTTTCATTCTAATGACTCTAATGATTGCTACTTGTTGGGGAAAGGTTAGTGCCTCCAGGAGCTTCTGTACTACCTTCGCATTCTTGATTGGAATCCCACTGGCCGTTCTATACCCTCTGGCTGCCCAGAGTTGGCCAAAATCATGTGCAATGCCAAATGCATATCTTGAGTCAGTGTAAATGTTGGCTGTTTTCTCCTTTACATGTCTGCATGCCACTGTCAGGGCTTTGAGCTCAGCTTCTTGTGCTGATACATGTGGTGGGAGTGCTCCTGCGGAAACAACAGTCGTGGCGGATGTCACAGCATATCCAGTATGAAACTTCCCTTGTTCATCAGCAAATCTAGATCCATCAGTGAATAGCACATAGTATGTATTAACAATTGGTTTTTCACAATTGTTGGGGAGATGTGACATCTCTTGCTGCATGACTTCAAGGCAATCATGAATGAAGGCATCTGGGTCATCATCATCACGTGGTAGTGGAGGATTTGGGGAGTCATGCCCTCTGGGATCCGTATATTCCCCCCTTGAGAGAGGAAGCAGGGTTACAGAGTTGAGAACGTTGCATCTTTGTAGCATAACGTGGGAAGGAAGTAGAAGGGAACATTGGATTCACATTTGCCGTTGCAACTCATATACAGGACCTACAGCGTGAATAAGATTGCAAGGGAGATTCCCTGGGCTGGTGGTGGCAAGTTCGGTGGGTAGCAAAGGGCCATGGCTCTCTATTATGCGGTCACTGTCATGCTGAATGGTCTCCCCTCCAGCTAGGACTATGTCTTTGGCAAGGTCGCCCCTATGCCATAGTTGGTTGTTGGCTGCATTCACTATGGCCTCAATACGGAGGGTTGTCATGTCACCGGGGCCGGCTGACAGTACTGTCTGATTGGACCAAATGAGGCGTTCAACCTGCGGATCCCAGGTCTGGGGTCTATCTTTTATTAACAATGTGTCTCTATGTAAGGCAGGGGTCCCAGGTTCGTGGACCGGACTCTAGTGGTAGAGGAGGGTGATTCCTCTGGCCCGAACTCCAAGGGTGGACCAAACTGCGGTTCATCCAATTCAACCACTTTTCCTTAATTGTCTTATCTGATTACAGAAAGCAGGACTATTAATGAGACTATCCATTAAAGCGAATGAAAACAAGGGAGTCATCTGATCTTTCGGGACACAGTACGTACCTTCCGCAGTAAGTACAGAGTATAGAGGTGTATCAAGATGGCCACCAGCAGAGGAAATGGCTGGGCTAGGTAACACACTTCCGGAGGCGGGAGCGGAAGTAGTAACACAGGGCATTGTGGATGTAGGGGGCGTGACCTTGGGGGTGGAAGGGACAGGACCAGATGACTCATCAGGCGATGAGGAAGTGACGGGAGTTGTGGGAGTGAGAGAGGTAGTGGGAGGAACAGTGGCACTGGAAACTTTAGGTGTACAGAAAGGAGCAGAATTTGGACGTCCTCTGCCACACACAACACAATACTCAGCAGAGGGCGGATTTTGCTGGCCACAATTGGGACACTCCCTGCACTGAGAATCAGCTCCATTATAAGGTGCTGGCTGTTTCAGCGAACAATACTTATAACCAATAAAATTTCCTTTCTTATCCCTACATTCAGTCTCAGAACATCCTTCTTTTGATATCTCTTCAGCTGTCTTTTTCCAAGCTAATGCAGCATCTAAAAGCTTGCTATCATCAGGCCCTCTCTTGTTTTTCATAGCTAAAGCCCACAATTGAGGTTGAAGTCTACCCTCCTAGTGAAAACCACACATGTTCATTAACCTTTTCACCTTCTCTACATGGTTCTTTCTTTCTTTTCTCTACATGCTTATTTCCTTCCCTCCACTAGATCCTGCGGACTGACTGAGCCCTATAACAGGCCGTCTTTACCCCTCACAAACTTGAGGAACCTAGTCATATCACCGCTTATTTTGCTTATTAAACGCACACGTACTAGCGTACCTCCCTCTCGAGCTACCGGTTAGCTGGAAGTCCCTTCTGCTAGTCTTGTCTAGCCTGCAACTGGCAACAACTCCACTGTGTATCCAATTTCGCTAGAACTTCCTCTAGTCTGCAACCAGCAACATGTGCTTCAGTCTAGCTAGAATTTTCTAGTCATTTCCTAGTCTGCAACTGACAGCATCAAGCCCAATCTAGGTAGGATTTCCAAATTAAACCACGTGTATCAGTCCTTGTCCGCAGGATCTACCAACTGATACACAGACAGTAGTCAGGCAGGCTCGGCAGCTGGGATCAGGTTCATTGGACAGTACAACGGGAATGCTCTTCACCGACCAGGAACCCTGGGCTGACCTTACAAACCCCCCGACCCAACCTGGAACCATCCAAATACACAGGCAAGCTACAGATTTCAATAAGAAAACCAGTAGACTTACCGTGTTTTCAAGTGGAGGTGATCAGCCTCCCGTTTTGGACAGTCCAAGGTAAGTCCAGGTGGTCACCGTCAGGTGCCTCAGGGGAATGCGTCCCATCTGGTATTGCCCCACGTACTGGGTGCCAAATGTTGGAGTTCAGGGGTACACCGCGTGACTACTGCTGTCCAAATTAAACACTGAGTGCCGTCATGAAGAAATGACACCAAAAACACAGATTATTATTATTATTTATTTTACAGCGCCCTCAGTGCCAGAGCGCTGTACAATCGGGTTGCATACATAACATAGGTCAAATAAGTACAAGGGAGACAACTTAATAAATAAATACTGGTACAGGAAGAGAGAGGTCCCTGCCCGTGAGGGCTTATAGTCTACAAGGAAGGTGGGGAGAGACAGAAGGGGAGGGGCAGACATGTTTATGGAGTGGTGTAGCAGCAATGGGGTTAATGTTGGGTATAGGCAGTTCTAAAGAGATGGGTTTTCAGGTTGCTTTTGAGGCTAGTGAGAGAGGGGGAGGGTCTTAGGTGTTGGGGCAGTGAGTTCCAGAGTGTGGGGGAAGCACGAGAGAAGTCTTGGAGACGGTTGTGTGAGGAGCTGATAAGAGAGTAGAGAAGAAGGTCCTGTGAGGAGCGGAGATTGCGTGAGGGGAGGTATCTGGAGATTAAGGCAGAGATGTATGGAGGGGAGAGGTTATGGAGAGCTTTGTAGGTCAAGGTTGCTAACTTGAACTGGACTCGCTGGGCAATGGGTAGCCAGTGAAGGGATTGGCAGAGGGGAGTGGCAGAGGAGTGGCGAGTAGAGAGGTGAATCAGATGGGTGGCAGAGTTAAGGATGGATTGGAGGGGATCACTGGTGTGACCTCTACTCCTCAGTGAAGCAGGCCCAGAATGAATGCCTTTATTACAGTACAATGGATTTTTACAAATTGGTTTCAGGGACATGGTTAAGTTCCCTTCACATTCCTGCTGTGACCAGCTCCTCATGCAGGCTATTCCACAGATTTACACTTCTCATAGTGAAGAAGGCGTTTCTCCTCGAGATTGAATCCTTTTTTCTCCAGGCGAAGGGAATGTCCTCTTGTCTTTTGAGGGGTTTTTACATGAAATAGCTTTTCCCCATACTTTTTGTATGGGTCATTTATATACTTTTCTCAAGACTAAATAAATTTAATTCTTTTACCCTCTCCTCATAACTAAGATACTCCACTCCCCTTATTAGCTTGGTTGCTCTTCTTTGCACTCTCTCTAGCTCTATTACATCCTTTCTATAGACTGGAGCCCAGAACTTAACAGCATATTCCAAGTGAGGCTGCAACAATGCTTTAATATTACATGTGGTAATATTACATCTTTTGCCCGTGAGTCTATGCTTCTTTTAATACATGCCAATATCTTGCTGATTGATGTTGCATGCTGTTCAGTAATCTATGATCTACAAGAATGCCCAAATCCTTCTCAACAAGCGATTCTCACCATTTTTTCCCCCTAGGACATATGATGCCTGCAGATTATTAGTACCAAGATGCAGAATTTTATGTTTATCCACAATCAACCCCATTTGCCAAGTGAATGCCCAAACACTCAGTGTGTCCAGGTCTGCTTGCACTTTACAAACATCTTCCATAGATTTCACTACACTGCATAGGTTGGTGTCATCTGTAAAAATAGAAACAGTGCTCCACTATATCATTAATAAATACACTGAATACACTGAATAAAAGAGGATCCAATACTGAGCCTTGGGTCACACCACTCATAACCAGGGACCACTCAGAATAGGAGTCATTTAATTCCACTCTCTGTGTACAATCTGTGTACCAGTTTTTAATCCAATTACACACTGTTATTTCTAACCCAATAGATTTCAATTTACCCAATAGATGCTTATGAGGGACAGTATCAAACGCCTTTGCAAAGTATAAAAACACTATGGGCGACATGTATGAACGGCATTTGCGCCCGATTTCTGGCGTATACTTCGCCTCACCGCCCCGAATCCCCTGTCGGACGCAGGGATGCGATGTAAGGCGCAGCCTTCGCCACTTTCAGCTGCGCCTCACATGAAGGGGCGTGCAATGGGCACGGTGTGGGCGTTCTGGGGCGGGACGCGGCTCATTCGAATACTCCGAGGCATGTACGATCACGGGTCGGCGCATTGCAGCGATCGCCAGCTCCGACAGGCAGACCTAGTTGAAGTTGGTCTAAATGAGCCAGAGGAGGCGAATTGAAGCGAGAACGTAACATGAGAGGAAACATATAGAAGATCGCAAAGGAAATACATCCCTGCTCTCAGCTCCGTGCGGTATGGAGTATGATTCCAAAAATATCGCTTTTATTAGGTGTAAAACATTATCAGAAAAAGAGCTCAAACCTTCCAAAAAAAAAACAAACATTAAAACATTTAAAAAAATCACTGTTGTATTTTAGCTGATTTGATAATTTTTTTAGAATTTTTATTAAGCTCTTTGTAATTTTCAAAGGCTAATGCTGACCCCTTTAAATGCCCTTTTTTATTATTTATTGCCCTTTTAACTGAAGGTAGAAGCCATGTTGGATTTAATTTTAATCGCCTATATTTGTTAGGAATACATTTTGCTATAAATTTCCCCAGAGTATATTTAAAGCTCTCCTGTTTGGCTTCTACATCACTATTTAATAATAGCTGCTCACAATTTATGTCCTGTAGTGTGGTCCTCAATAAGGGGAAATTGGCCTTTTTACAGTTAAATGTTTTTGCCCTCCCGCTCTGTGTTTGTTTTTTCCAGTTTAGACTAAAATTATTTATATTGTGGTCGCTGTTACTGAGATTTTCAGAAACATTGACCGCTGTAACAAGTTCTGCTTTGTTAGAAATTACTAGATCCAACAGAGAATCACTTCTAGTGGGATCTCCACAAACTGGCCTATAAAATTATCCTTTAACAGTTTGAGGAAGCTCCTCTCCTTTGCAGCTGAAGCAGACTTCTGGCATTTGTGAATAGACATTTTAAATTCCCTTCCAGTTTTACACTTTCAGTCAACGGTATGGGATTATGTATAACACGTTCATTAGACAACATGGGATTATACATCACTCCTTCAGAAAATGGCATGGGATTATACATTACACCTTTAGTAAACGACATGGGATTATATATTACACATTCAGTAGATGGCATGAGATTGCATGAGATATTGTGGGCACTTATATCTTCAATGCTGGTTTGCTACACATGGATCTCCTTATTCACTGGTCCAGTCCAACCCCCACAGTCCACTTCGCCACCCACCGATATTGTCTGCCCCCTCTTTAATCTACCCATGCATTATCTAGATTGTCCTCCCTCCTCATCCCTAGTTATATACTGCTGCACCCCTTCTAAATTCTCTATCCCAGCACAGCAGACTCCCTTCTATTAAGGTGCAATCTATCTATAGAAAACAGATTGTACCCCAAAGAAAAATCAGCCCAGGGGGTCAAAAAAACCCAATCTTGCCCACACCAAAAACCTCGCCAGCTTTAACTGATATTCCTGCTGTTTTTCCCCGCGTAAAACATGACACGGCGTTTTCCCCCTTTGGAGCCTTTTTTCTTTAAAATTATTCTTTAGGGATTCCCTAACATAAGATTCTACTGTTTAGCGGCACTGGGTCGATACATGACAGACTGGAGAGAGAATACAGAAATGTTTGCCAGAAGCTCTTTGGAGTGCCTATTTTTGCCAGGTATATCCCTAGTAAATTTCGTACACTTGCAATATGAACACACCAATGTATTAATTCCAGTCTGGAGAGCCTGGACCAAAATTAGAACTCTACGCAATTTCCCCAATTTCTCTTTACATTTTTTTTTGGTTTTAACCCAAGGGTTCCAGGGGGAAGACCCTGGTGTGTTTGGGATTGTAGGGGAAGGACATCCTAGCAAGGATAAATCCATCAACGCACAGAAGTATGCTTACGAAGAACTATTCATATATAGTAATACCCCTTTTCAACAATTTGCAGGCTAGTTGTTATTGCATGACCATGTTGAGGCATCTAACAGATGTAGACTGGGATTCCAATTTTGACCAGATTGTTTTTACAACTCCACTGAATTTGCACCTGTTTTTTCTTTTTGGTTTATCTTAGGGATGGATTATACGCGGGTCCCCTCACAACTGGCTGGATGGGAGCAGAAAGACCCTACACTAACATCAAACTTTCCTGGAGTCCTAAAATGCCTACAAAATTTTGTTCAACCTTTTTATAAAAATGAATCTTAAAATAAACCAAAAATGCATATTAAACGCCCCTGGGGGGGTTTCGTTTTGGCAGGTAACCTTTTTGTTTGTTTTCCCCGCTGTGGTTTCTTTGGAGCAGACCTATCCCATTGCCTGTAGGAATGTCCGGAGATACAAAAATATTGGAAAAACATAACCATGTGATCGCGTTTTTTATCCTTCCTTTTCCCTGGGGGGGTCAGGGCGTTCTTTGGCTCTGAAGACAGGGAAAAAACCTCTATTCTCCTTCAAAAATGCATCTTCGCTTGCACTGCTCACCAGAAGGGGGCCTACCCGATGGGGTTTCAGCCAAAATTTTCCCGACTTTTAAGCAGAAAAAGTGTCTAGAAAAGTATCTTTTTCTTTTAAAAATGGACTAGCAATGCAGCATAAAGAAAAACGTGTGAAAAAATCCTTTCAGTTATAGAGCAATTGCCACTGAGAGTTACAAAAAAAAGCTTCACTCATGTTTTGGGATCAAATCATGGTATTTACAACAACAGGTGATAGGGAAGGAATCACTTAGGGGGACATGTATGAAAACTGTCTAGATCTAAGACTGTCTTTGTTGCCCACAGCGCCCGTTTAATTTTTTCAGAGCACTATATTAAATGAAAGGGGAGCTCGGATCAGTTGCTATGGGCAGCAAAGACAGTCTTAGACCAAAACTGTTTTCATACATGTGGCCCTTAATTTGCATTCTCAGGGGGGACATCTTGAGGATCCTATAGTTAACACTTTATTGACAGTTTAGCACCTATGCTCACCCCCTAGTAATACATTCCTATTTCTACTCTGTGGTGCCGATATGGAGTCTGTATTCCATTTCCTCTATGGAAACTCGCTATGTAGAAAATCTAGAAATAATTTATACAGTGTGGGAGGGGGCTGTGCGTGAGACGGGGATAATGGAGGAGAGTGACTGTGCAGCACATTTTTCCTCATGAGTTAATTGTTTCAGAGTTTATTGTTTTCAAAAGGTATTTTAAAATAAGGAAACAAGACTGTCATTATGATTTAATACACCCACAAGTTCTATATGGTACCTACTGTCCTTATGTTATTGTTATCAATAATGTTACAGGAAACAATGTCCTTGCTTCCCATTGATGTACGTTTCAAGCATCTTGTACTGTGTGTTTCTTTGACAGTCTAAATAAAGTCATTTAAAAAATATATATATATATTCTTTAGGATCCTCCACCTACCATTTATTCTGTCATTGGTTCCAACATGAATGAAGGGAGACAGGATTTTGTCTACATATATGCCACAGTTCTGGCATATATGTAGAGTGCATCTATTTCGGACACCATTGCACGTCCTTTAAGCACACTTGTCCCCTTGCGCACCTTAGGTAAACTATAAAAAGAAAGGGTGGAAGAAGAAAATCATACTCAGAATCAACAAAAAAGGTTTTTCTATCTTGCTTTACTTAATAAAGATTTAAGCTCAGCAGTATATACTGATGTAGGGTCACATGACAATATCTCATAACATGTGGAATCAGATAAATGGGAGAGGCACATATCACAATATTGTTGTGTGTCCATATCTAACACATTGCCCCCTTGTGAGAGGGCTTAATACAAATGCTGTTATCAATTTGCAGGTTTCTTAAATGTGTTGCTATGACCCGATTGGGGTGATTCTTTGAATGTTATATTATAAATGCACCCTAGTAGACACCAGATGCATACCCTAGCTAACCTAAGGACTGTGATGGGGTGATGTATCTCTTTGTTATTTGCACACACCTTGACATATATTGTTCTTTCATCATTTGATTTGATATTTACTGTTCTTTCATCATTTGATACCTGTACATATCTTTTGTCTCTATCTCCTCTTACACCTCTAATAATGGTCTGCTGAAGAGATCCTTGCTCACCTGGGGAGGATCGAAACATGTTGGGATGGCATGTTAGGGATTTCTAGGTTGTGAATTTTCAGGCCTAGGTACTGGACAGGGACACCATTATCCAGGCGAGTCCCCAGTATTTTTTTTTAGTGTGAGGAAATCAGTATCTCCAGGGTTTTTATTGTGAGGTCCCCTATTATCTAGTCACTTTGAGCAATACCTGGTGTCAGGGCCGCCATCAGAAATTTTGGGGCCCCATACAGCTATAATGGCCCAAATGGTAAGAATTACCCCCTGGTAATTATGGGGCGCCCCCATTGGTAGTAGGTTTTCAAGGGGCCCCGGGGGGTAGCTAGGATCCACCGGGCAGTGCTAGGTAGCTGTAGGTAGAATAGGCCCCCCCCCCCTTTTTGTTGGGGCCTTGTAGGCAGAATAGTCCCCCCCCCTGTGATTAGAGCCCCCCCGTGGCGAATAGTCCCCCCCCCCCGTAGATAGGGCCCCTTGTAGGCAGAAAAGTCCCCCCGTAGATTAGGGCCCCTTGTAGGAGAATAGTTCCCGCTGTAGATTGGGCCCCTTGTAGGCAGAATAGTCCCCCCCCCTGTAGATTAGGCCCCCCTGTAGGGGCCCCCCCGAAAAAAGGGTTGGGGGTGTCCCCCCCCCTGTAAATTAGAGCCCCCTGTGGGCAGAATAGCCCTCCCCTGTAGATTGGGCCCCCCCTGTGGGCGGGAATAGTCCCCCCCTGTAGTTTAGAGACCCCCTTAGGAAAAAAAGCCCCCCCGTCTTGGGGGCCCCCTGTTGGCATTTTTCCCCCCCCCCCAGTATTAGGGCCCCCTGTAGGCAAATTTCCCCCCCCCCCCAGTATTGGGCCCCCCCTTTAGGTAGTTCCCTCCCCCCAGGATTGGGGCCCCCTGTAGGCATGCCCCCCCCATTTTAGGGCCCCCTTAGACTAGCCCCCCCTCCCCCGTTTTAGGGCCCCCTGTAGGCATAGCCCCCCCCCAGTATTCGGGTCATGTGGGGCTTTGCCCCCCCCCCCAGTTTTCGGGCCCCCGTAGGCATAGCCCCCCCTCCAGTATTGGGGCCCCCCTGTGGCATAGCCCCCCCCCTCGGGGCCCCCCTGTGGGATGTTCCCTCCCCCCGGTTAGGGCCCCCCTGTAGGCATACCCCCCCAGTTTGGGGCCCCCCTGTGGGCTAGCCCCTCTCCGTTTTTCGGGTCCCCGTAGGCAACCCCCCTCCCAGTTTTGGGTCCCCTGTAGGATACCCCCCCCCCGTATTAGGGCCCCCTGTAGGCAAGTCCACCCCCCCCCGTATTAGGACCCCTGGGGGCATGTCCTCCCCGTATTAGGGCCCCCCCTTGAGGAATACCCCCCCAGTATTATGGCCCCCCTGTAGGATATTTTCCCCCCCCCCCCTCAGGGCCCCCGTGGGCATAGTCCCAAACCCCCCAGTATTGGGTTTTCCTGTGGGCATAGTTCCCCCCCCAGTAATGGGCCCCTGTGGCATCCCCCCCCCAGTATTAGGCCCCCCCCTGTAGGCATAGCCCCCCCCCAGTATTGGGCCCCCCGTAGGCATAGCCCCCCAGTATTAGGGCCCCTTATAGGCATGCCCCCCCCCCCAGTATTGGGGCCCCCTGTGGCATAGTTCCCCCCCAGTATTGGGCCCCCCTGTAGGTGGGCTGCCAAAAAGGGGCTGTCCGTCCCCCCCGTTTGGGGCCCCCCTGTGGCATATTTTCCCCCCAGAAATGGGGCCCCCGTGGGCACAGTTCCCCCCCCCCCAGAAATAGGGGCCCCCTGTACCCATAGCCCCCCCCAGTATTAGGGCCTCCCTGTAAGCATAGCCCCCCAGTATAGGGCCCCCTGTGGGATGCCCCCCCCCATATTGGGGCCCCCTTGTGGGTTGCCCCCCCCCAGTATTGGGCCCCCTGTAGGTGGGCTGCCTAACGGGGCCCCCCACATTTAAAGGGCTGGGCCTGGGCTCCAAAGGGGTGCCCCCACAGTCAGGGATGGAGGCAAGGGCCGGGCACCCCTTCGGAGGGAAATCCCGGCCAGCCCCCCAGCTGGCACTGTGACAAATATTATTAAAAGTGCGCTGTGCGCGCTTAGCCCCAAATCGGGACCCCCTCCTTCTCTGTCGCCGCCCCTGCTCTCTGCCCTTTCGGGGGATGGGAACAGTTTAATCGTGAAGCTCCCTCACGGATTCAAATTATTCCGCGTCCCGCCGCCCACAGACAGAGGAGGCGGGCCCGGCTCCGGCTACAGCGCACATGTAAGTAGATGATTTCTCATTTTCACTACTGTGCAGCTGTGGTGGGAGCGTGGGCCCCCCCCCCAGCACCGCCCCGTTCCGCCCCGTTCCGCCCCACTGGCGCTGACTGGAAGCGGAGCGCAGAGCGCAGCACCCCCCCTCCCTCGTACATTTCCCCCGCTCCCGGGCAGGGGCAGGTTCGGTAGAGGGGGCGTCGGGTGCGCCGTGCTCTACGTGGGAAAAAAAATAAAAAACACAAGATGAAATAAGCGGGGCCTGCTTGAAGCGGGCCCTTATTTCCCCCCGGGCCCCTCAGGTGTAGGGGGTTTTACCCGCTGTAGGCGGGTCTGCCGGTGTATACCGTAACCGTTTTTTTGGGGGATGTGTGAGCACGATTTTCTCAATATTGTTTAGTTTATGATTTAAATTAGTTTTTTAATTTTAATGAAAGAAGAAACACAAACATTTCAGTTTTTTAAAAATGTATTAGCATTTTTACTCATATACAGACATCAAACAAATTATGCAAACATTTTTGTTTCTTTCTTGGTACCTAACTTCGCAATTGGCTGGTAGCTTGCGTTGCCTTGATGTCTTAAATGCTGACATAACTGTGGGCTCCTAGTCGTAGTCTCAGCATTACATTACTTTTACTTAGTCAGGAATGTTCTATCTTTAGTACATTGCTCCAGACCAACAAGGGCCACTTAGTTTACCTGATTTTTTCTGATCTAGTTTATTTTGGTTAGTTTGCTTTACACTATATTCTTTATGATATATATACAGGCTCTTCTCTCTTGACTCTATACTGTAACCTCAAATATACTTAAATTCCTGCAGCTCATTCCAATGTATCACAATGTTTGATCTACAAAATGTGCTTTATTGTCAATTGAGTCATATATGCTTTTCATTTAACTTGGTTTTTGCTGGCTTGGCATCATATCATAAGACGGTTTTAGCTCTCTAAAAATCTGTAGCCAGAGATGGCGATTAATGTAGATGTCTAAATGTCAGGGATCATTTGTGTCCTACAATACTGGCCTCTCCTCCACCAAAGCAATCAATGTTTCATAATCTTCATCCTTTTCCCTTATTCTAGTGGATCTTGCAGAAGTAGCTTATGGTATAAACTACAATTGGACGAGTAGATTGAGGCTAAGAAAAAAAATGTTAAAATAAGTAGACTATCTAGAACAAGGGGGCATCCTCTACGTCTTGAGGAACGAAAGTTTCTACATAAACATAGAAAGGGATTCTTTACTGTAAGAGCAGTGAGACTGTGGAACTCTCTGCCAGAGGAACTTGTCATGGTGATTTCACTAACAGAGTTCAAAAAGGGTTTGGATGCATTTCTGGAGCGTAATAATATAACAAGTTATAGTGTCTAGGATTCTGGAGAGGGGTTATTGATCCAGGGATTTTTCCGATTGCCATATTGGAGTCGGGAAGGAATTTTTCCCTAAAATGAGGACAATTGGCTTCTACCTCATTGGGGTTTTTTGCCTTCCTCTGGATCAACACCTTAGCACAACAGGCTGAACTGGATGGACGTCTTGTCTTTCTTCGGCCTTACAAACTATGAAACTATGAAACTATATCATATACCAACACTTAGAAAGACACATATCACATTTAAAAAACTTAAATATAATAAAAAGGTTCATTTCTGGGATATCTGTAGATTGTATGGAAGATAGCTCTCTGTGTCAATTGGCTGTAAATATGATAAGAAAGGGATAATGCTGTTTGCATTCTATTTCTATGAGAGAGATATAATAAAAATAACAATTAGGGTATGTTCACACAGCGTGTGGGGTCCGTGTGAACATACGCTTTTAGATGCATGTTTGGGTCCATCTAGACCAGGGGTCCCTAACCGGTCCGTAGCGCATCCTCTGCCGGTCCGCGGCCTCGGGCTAACATGATGCCGACCGCTCGCTGACTTTAGTCCGGACGGTCGGCATCTAGTCTGCGCGGCCATTACAACCCGGTCCCGCAGAGTTAGCAGCTGCACACAGCGTGCGGCTGCGTCACTATAGAGAAAGCAGGGGCGGTGCATTACCATCCCTGCTTTCCCTATTGCTGTAGATGTGGCGCTCACTGAGGGCCGCATCCACAGATCAGCGGCGCAGGGCGGATGATGCAGAGGTGTCGTCACACCCCCTGCGCCGCACGGTCTCGCTGGACGCAGGCTCCTGGAGGAATGAGCTCTGCATGGGATCCGGGTAAGGTGAGTAACTTTTTTTCTTGTTTTCTTTCCTTTTTTGTTATTTCACTAGCCTGGCCACTACAGGGGGCCATATATGAATTTATTACTAGAGGGGGCCATATATGAATTTATTACTACAGGGGGCCATATATGAATTTATTACTACAGGGGGCCATATATGAATTTATTACTACAGGGGGCCATATATGAATTTATTATAACTAGAAGGGATATATATGAATTTATTACAACTACAGGGGCCATATATGAATTGATTACCACTACGGGGGCCATATATGAATTTATTACCACTACAAGGGCCATATATGAATTTATTACCACTACAAGGGATATATATGAATTTATTACCACTACGGGGGCCATATATGAATTGATTACCACTACGGGGGCCATATATGAATTTATTACTACAGGGGGCCCCATATGAATTTATTACTACAGGGGGCCATATATGAATTTATTACCACCACTAATTTATTACCATCTATATTAGTGCATGATATGTTGTGTGAACAACATCTCTCAGCAACCCCTCTGCATTATCTGTCTGATTATATTGTATATTTGAATGGTACGTTGTGTGAAGAGATAGCATCCCAGCCCTGTAATCCTTAATTTACCTTATGTTTATGTGTCCAGCCATTTGATCCCAACCTTACATTGAAGTCTTTTTTTTTTGTAAAGGGCCATTTGTAATTCCACCCATTTACGACACCTGAGTCCCCAGATGATACTAATTGAACAGCAGAAACCTCCCTATAACTTTGTGAGCGGAGGTCAATCTGACCGTCAGGTCGATCGTGCATCTATATTAGTGCATGATTTGAAATTGCTAGATTTGAAAGTGATAGATTGTAAGTGAGTTTGAAATAGGACGGAGGCTTCCTGCTATCATCTGATCATGTTTTTCTTCCCCTCTTCACAGGTACGTTGTGTGAACTACATCTCTCAGCAACCCCTCTGCATTATCTGTCTGATTATATTGTATATTTGAATGGTACGTTGTGTGAACTACATCTCTCAGCAACCCCTCTGCATTATCTGTCTGATTATATTGTATATTTGAATGGTACATTGTGTGAAGAGATAGCATCCCAGCCCTTTAATCCTTAATTTACCTTGTTTATTTGTCCAGCCATTTGATCACAATCTTACATTGAAGTCTGTTTTTTGTGAAGGGCCATTTGTAATTCCACCCATTTACGACACCTGAGTTTCCCAGATGATACTAATTGAGCAGCAGAAACCTCCCTATAACTTTGTGAGCTGAGGTCAATCTGACCGTTGGGGCAATTGTGCATCTATATTAGTGCATGATTTGAAATTGCTAGATTTGAAAGTGATAGATTGTGAGTTTGAAATAGGACGGAGGCTTCCTGCTATCATCTGATCATGTTTTTCTTCCCCTCTTCACAGGTACGTTGTGTGAACTACATCTCTCAGCAACCCCTCTGCATTATCTGTCTGATTATATTGTATATTTGAATGGTACGTTGTGTGAACTACATCTCTCAGCAACCCCTCTGCATTATCTGCCTGATTATATTGTGTATTTGAATGGTACGTTGTATGAACTACATCTCTCAGCAACCCCTCTGCATTATCTGTCTGATTATATTGTATATTTGAATGGTACGTTGTGTGAACTACATCTCTCAGCAACCCCTCTGCATTATCTGTCTGATTATATTGTATATTTGAATGGTACATTGTGTGAACTACATCTCTCAGCAACCCCTCTGCATTATCTGTCTGATTATATTGTATATTTGAATGGTACGTTGTGTGAAGAGATAGCATCCCAGCCCTGTAATCCTTAAATTACCTTGTTTATTTGTCCAGCCATTTGATTTCAACCTTACATTGAAGTCTATTTTTTTGTGAAGGGCCATTTGTAATTCCACCCATTTACGACACCTGAGTCCCCAAATGATACTAATTGAGCTGCAGAAACCACCCTATGCAGAAGGGTTGCTGAGATATGTAGTTCACACAACGTACCTGTGAAGAGGGGACGAAAAACATGATCAGATGATAGCAGGAAGCCTTCGTCCTATTTCTATTTCACTTACAATCTATCACTTTCAAATCTACCAATTTCAAATAATGCACTAATATAGATGCACGATTGACCCGACGGTCAGATTGACTTCAGCGCACAAAGTTATAGGGTGGTTTCTGCAGCTCAATTAGTATCATCTGGGGACTCAAGTGTCGTAAATGGGTGGAATTACAAATGGCCCTTCACAAAAAACAGACTTCAAGGTAAGCTTGGGATCAAACGGCTGGACTAATAAACACAAGGTAAATTAAGGATTACAGGGCTGGGATGCTATCTCTTCACACAACGTACCATTCAAATATACAATATAATCAGACATAAAATGCAGAGGGGTTGCTGAGAGATGTAGATCACACAACGTACCTGTGAAGAGGGGAAGAAAAACATGATCAGATGATAGCAGGAAGCCTCCGTCCTATTTCTCAAACTCACTTACAATCTATCACTTTCAAATCTAGCAATTTCAAATCATGCACTAATATAGATGCACGATTGACCTGACGGTCAGATTGACCTCAGCTCACAAAGTTATAGGGAGGTTTCTGCTGTTCAATTAGTATCATCTGGGGACTCAGGTGTCGTAAATGGGTGGAATTACAATTGGCCTTTCACAATAAACAGACTTCAATGTAAGGTTGGGATCAAATGGCTGGACACATAAACATAAGGTAAATTAAGGATTACAGGGCTGGGATGCTATCTCTTCACACAACGTACCATTCAAATATACAATATAATCAGACAGATAATGCAGAGGGGTTGCTGAGAGATGTAGTTCACACAACGTACCATTCAAATATACAATATAATCAGACAGATAATGCAGAGGGGTTGCTGAGAGATGTAGTTCACACAACGTACCATTCAAATATACAATATAATCAGACAGATAATGCAGAGGGGTTGCTGAGAGATGTAGTTCACACCACGTACCATTCAAATATACAATATAATCAGACAGATAATGCAGAGGGGTTGCTGATTGATGTAGTTCACACAACGTAGCTGAGAAGAGGCGAAGAAAAACATGATCAGATGATAGCAGGAAGCCTCCGTCCTATTTCAAACTCACTTACAATATATCACTTTCAAATCTAGAAATATCAAATCATGAACTAATATAGATGCACGATCTACCTGACGGTCAGATTGACCTCCGCTCACAAAGTTATAGGGAGGTTTCTGCTGTTCAATTAGTATCATCTGGGGACTCATTTGTCGTAAATGGGTGGAAATACAAATGGCCCTTCACAAAAAACAGAATTCAAGGTAAGGTTGGGATCAAATGGCTGGACAAATAAACAAGGTAAATTAAGGATTACAGGGCTGGGATGCTATCTCTTCACACAACGTACCATTCAAGTATACAATATAATCAGACAAATAAGGCGGATGGGTTGCTGAGAGATGTAGTTCACACAACGTACCTGTGAAGAGGGGAAGAAAAACATTATCAGATGATAGCAGGAAGCCTTCGTCCTATTTCAAACTCACTTCCAATTTATCACTTTCAAATCTAGCAATTTCAAATCATGCACTAATTAATTTACCTTGTTTATTTGATCAGCCATTTGATCCCAACCTTACATTGAAGTCTGTTTTTTGTGAAGGGCCATTTGTAATTCCACCCATTTACGACACCTGAGTCCCCAGATGATACTAATTGAGCTGCAGAAACCACCCTATAACTTTGTGAGCTGAGGTCAATCTGACCGTCGGGTCAATCGTGCATCTATATTAGTGCATGATTTGAAATTGCTAGATTTGAAAGTGATAGATTGTAAGTGAGTTTGAAATAGGACGGAGGCTTCCTGCTATCATCTGATCATGTTTTTCTTCCCCTCTTCACAGGTACGTTGTGTGAACTACATCTCTCAGCAACCCCTCTGCATTATCTGTCTGATTATATTGTATATTTGAATGTTACGTTGTGTGAACTTCATCTCTCAGCAACCCCTCTGCATTATCTGTCTGATTATATTGTATATTTGAATGGCACGTTGTGTGAACTACATCTCTCAGCAATCCGTCTGCATTATCTTTCTGATTATATTGTATATTTGAATGGTACGTTGTGTGAACTACATCTCTCAGCAACCCCTCTGCATTATCTTTCTGATTATATTGTATATTTGAATGGTACGTTGTGTGAACTACGTCTCTCAGCAACCCCTCTGCATTATCTGTCTGATTATATTGTATATTTGAATGGTACATTGTGTGAACTACATCTCGCAGCAACCCCTCTGCATTATCTGTCTGATTATATTGAATATTTGAATGGTACGTTGTGTTAACTACATCTCTCAGCAACCCCTCTGCATTATCTGTCTGATTATATTGTAAATTTGAATGGTACGTTGTGTGAACTACATCTCTCAGCAACCCCTCTGCATTATCTGTCTGATTATATTGTATATTTGAATGGTACGTTGTGTGAAGAGATAGCATCCCAGCCCTGTAATCCTTAATTTACCTTATGTTTATGTGTCCAGCCATTTGATCCCAACCTTACATTGAAGTCTTTTTTTTGTAAAGGGCCATTTGTAATTCCACCCATTTACGACACCTGAGTCCCCAGATGATACTAATTGAACAGCAGAAACCTCCCTATAACTTTGTGAGCGGAGGTCAATCTGACCGTCAGGTCGATCGTGCATCTATATTAGTGCATGATTTGAAATTGCTAGATTTGAAAGTGATAGATTGTAAGTGAGTTTGAAATAGGACGGAGGCTTCCTGCTATCATCTGATCATGTTTTTCTTCCCCTCTTCACAGGTACGTTGTGTGAACTACATCTCTCAGCAACCCCTCTGCATTATCTGTCTGATTATATTGTATATTTGAATGGTACGTTGTGTGAAGAGATAGCATCCCAGCCCTGTAATCCTTAATTTACCTTATGTTTATGTGTCCAGCCATTTGATCCCAACCTTACATTGAAGTCTATTTTTTTGTGAAGGGCCATTTGTAATTCCACCCATTTACGACACCTGAGTCCCCAAATGATACTAATTGAGCTGCAGAAACCACCCTATGCAGAAGGGTTGCTGAGATATGTAGTTCACACAACGTACCTGTGAAGAGGGGAAGAAAAACATGATCAGATGATAGCAGGAAGCCTTCGTCCTATTTCTATTTCACTTACAATCTATCACTTTCAAATCTACCAATTTCAAATCATGCACTAATATAGCTGCACGATCGACCTGACGGTCAGATTGACCTCCGCTCACAAAGTTATAGGGAGGTTTCTGCTGTTCAATTAGTATCATCTGGGGACTCAGGTGTCGTAAATGGGTGGAATTACAAATGGCCCTTTACAAAAAACAGACTTCAATGTAAGGTTGGGATCAAATGGCTGGACACATAAACAAGGTAAATTAAGGATTACAGGGCTGGTATGCTATCTCTTCACAAAAATTACAATTCAAATATACAATATAATCAGACATATAATGCCTAGGGGTTGCTTAGTTATGTAGTTCACACACCGTACCTGTGAAGAGGGGAAGAAAAACATTATCAGATAATAGCAGGAAGCCTTCGTCCTATTTCAAACTCACTTACAATCTATCACTTTCAAATCTAGCAATTTCAAATCATGCACTAATATAGATGCACGATTGACCTGACGGTCAGATTGACCTCAGCTCACAAAGTTATAGGGAGGTTTCTGCAGCTCAATTAGTATCATCTGGGGACTCAGGTGTCATAAATGGGTGGAATTACAATTGGCCTTTCACAATAAACAGACTTCAATGTAAGTTTGGGATTAAATGGCTGGACAAATAAACAAGGTAAATTAAGGATTACAGGGCTGGGATGCTATCTCTTCACACAACGTACCATTCAAATATACAATATAATCAGACAGATAATGCAGAGGGGTTGCTGAGAGATGTAGTTCACACAACGTACCATTCAAATATACAATATAATCAGACAGATAATGCAGAGGGGTTGCTGAGAGATGTAGTTCACACAACGTACCATTCAAATATACAATATAATCAGACAGATAATGCAGAGGGGTTGCTGAGAGATGTAGTTCACACAACGTACCATTCAAATATACAATATAATCAGACAGATAATGCAGAGGGGTTGCTGATTGATGTAGTTCACACAACGTAGCTGAGAAGAGGCGAAGAAAAACATGATCAGATGATAGCAGGAAGCCTCCGTCCTATTTCAAACTCACTTACAATCTATCACTTTCAAATCTAGCAATTTCAAATCATGCACTAATATAGATGCACGATTGACCCGACGGTCAGATTGACCTCAGCTCACAAAGTTATAGGGAGGTTTCTGCTGCTCAATTAGTATCATCTGGGACTCATTTGTCGTAAATGGGTGGAAATACAAATGGCCCTTCACAAAAAAAAAACAGAATTCAAGGTAAGGTTGGGATCAAATGGCTGGACAAATAAAACAAGGTAAATTAAGGATTACAGGGTGGGATGCTATCTCTTCCAACCGTACCATTCAAGTATAAAATATAATCAGACAAATAAGGCGGATGGGTTGCTGAGAATGTAGTTCACACAACGTACCTGTGAAGAGGGGAAGAAAAACATTATCAGATGATAGCGGAAGCCTTGTCCTATTTCAAACTCTTCCAATTTATCACTTTCAAATCTAGCAATTTCAAATCATGCATAATTAATTTACCTTGTTTATTTGATCAGCCATTTGATCTCAAACTTATATTGAAGTCTGTTTTTTGGAAGGGCCATTTGTTTTTTCCACCCATTTACGACACCTGAGTCCCCAGATGATACTAATTGAGCTGCAGAAACCACCCTATAACTTTGTGTGCTGAGGTCAATTGGGGACCATCGGGTCAATCGTGCATCTATATAGTGCATGTTTTGAAATTGCTAGATTTGAAAGTGATAGATTGAAGTGAGTTTGAATAGGACGGAGGCTTCTTGCTATCATTTGATCATGTTTTTCTTCCCCTCTTCACAGGTACACTGTGTGAATTTACATCTCTCAGAAAACCCCTCTGCATTATCTTTTCTGATTATATTGTATATTTGAAGGGTTTTACGTTGTGTGAAATACATCTCTCAGCAACTCCTCTGCATTATCTGTCTGATTATATTGTATTTGAAGGGCCCACGTTGTGTGAACTAATCTCTCAGCAACCCCTCTGCATTATCTGTCTGATTATATTTTTATATTTGAATGGAACGTTGTGTGAACTACATCTCTCAGCAACCCCTTGCATTTATCTGTTTGATTATTTGTATATTTGAATGGTACGTTGTGTGAACTACATCTCGCAGAAACCCCCTCTGAAATTATCTGTCTGATTATATTGTATATTTAAATTTGGTACGTTGTGGGGAACTACATCTTCAGCAACCCCTCTGCATTATCTGCCTGATTATATTGTAAATTTGAATGATACGTTGTGTGAACTACATCTCTCAGCAACCCCTCTGCATTATCTGTCTGATTATATTGTATATTTGAATGGTACGTTGTGTGAAGAGATAGCATCCCAGCCCTGTAACCCTTTAAATTTACCTTTGGTTATTTGCCCAGCCATTTGATCCCAACCTTACATTGAAGTCTGTTTTTTTGTGATGGGCCATTTGTAATTCCACCCATTTACGACACTTGAGTCCCCAGATGATACTAACTGAGCTGCAGAAACCACCCTATAACTTTGTGAGCTGAGGTCAATCTGACCGTCGGTCAATCATGCATCTATATTAGTGCATGATTTGAAATTGCTAGATTTGAAAGTGATAGATTGTAAGTGAGTTTGAAATAGGCGGAGGCTTCCTGCTATCTTCTGATCATGTTTTTCTTCCCCTCTTCACAGGTACGGTTGTGAACTACATCTCTCAGCAACCCCTCTGCATTATCTGTCTGATTATATTGTATATTTGAATGGTACGTTGTGTGAACTACATCTCTCAGCAACCCCTCTGCATTATATGTCTGATTATATTGTATATTTGAATGGTACGTTGTGTGAACTACATCTTTCAGCAACCCCTCTGCTTATCTGTCTGATTATAGTGTATATTTGAAGGGTTTACGTTGTGTGAACTACATCTCTCAGCAACCCCTCTGCATTTCTGCCTGATTATATTGTATATTTGAACGGTACGTTGTGTGCAGAGATAGCATCCCAGCCCTTTAATCCTTAATTTCCCTTGTTTATTTGTCCAGCCATTGACCCCAAACCTTACATTGGAAGTCTGTTTTTTGTGAGGGGCCATTTGTAATTCCACCCATTTACGACACCTGAGTCCCCAGATGATATAATTGAGCTACAGAAACAGCCTATAACTTTGTGAGCTGAGGTCAATCTGCCGTTGGGTCAATCGTACATCTATATTAGTGCATGATTTGAAATTTGCTGGATTTGAAATTGATAGGTTGTAAGGGTGTTTGAAGTAGGGCGGAGGCTTCCTGCTATCATCTGTCATATTTGTCTTCCCTCTTCACAGGTACGTTGTGTGAATACATCTCTCAGCAACCCCTCTGCATTATCTGTCTGATTATATTGTATATTTGAATGGTACGTTGTGTGACTACATCTTCAGCAACCCCTCTGCATTATCTGTCTGATTATATTGTATACTTGAATGGTACGTTGTGTGAACTACATCTTTTCAGCAACCCTTGCATTATCTGTCTGTTTTATATTGTATATTTGAATGGTACGTTGTGTGAACTACATTTTCTCAGCAAACCTCTCTGCATTATCTGTCTGATTATATTGTATATTTAATGGCACGTTGTGGTGAACTACTCTCTCAGCAACCTCTCTGCATTATCTGTCTGATTATATTGTATATTTGAATGGTACCTTGTGTGAAGAGATAGCATCCCAGCCCTGTAATCCTTAATTTACCTTGTTTATTTGTCCAGCCATTTGATCCCAACCTTACATTATAGTTTCATAGTTTGTAAGGCCGAAAAAAGTCGAGACGTTCATCCACTTCAGCCTGTTGTGCTAAGGTGTTGATCCAGAGGAAGGCAAAAAACCCAAATGAGGTAGAAACCAATTGTCCTCATTTTAGGGAAAAATTCCTTCCCAACTCCAATCTGGCAATCGTAAAAATCCCTGGATCAATGACCCCCCTCCAGAATCCTAGACACTATAACCTGTTATATTATTACGCTCCCGAAATGCATCCAAACCCTTTTTGAACTCTGTCAGTGAAATCACCATGGGCAATTTCCTCTGGCAGAAAATTCCACAGTCTCACTGCTTTTACAGTAAAGAATCCTTTCTATGTTTTTGTAGAAAACTTTGTTCCTCAAGATGTAGAGGATGCCCCCCTTTTTCTAGATATAGCCCTGGGTATAAATAAAAACTTGGGAGAGATCTCTATATTGACCTTTGATGTATTTAAACATATTTATTATGTTCCCCGAAGCCGTCTTTTCTCTAAACTAAATAACCCCAATCTTGCTAATCTTTCTGGGTATTGTAGTCCACCCCGTCCTTTTATTATTTTTGTTGCCCGCCTTTGTACCTGTTCAAGCTCTACAATGTATTTTCTGTGCACTGGTGCCCAAAACTGTACACAATATTCCATGTGTGGTCTAACCAGTGACTTGTATAATGGGAGAATAATGTTCTCATCATGTGCCTCTATGTCCCTTATAATGCACCCCATGATCCTATTTGCCTTGGCAGCTGCTGTCTGACACTGGCTGCTACAATTAAGTTTACTGTCCACCCGGATTCCCAAGTCCTTCTCCCTGTCACTTTTACCCAGGTTTTTCCATTTAAAAATGTAGTCATGTAATGGATTTTTCCTCCCCATGTGCATAACCTTGCATTTATCTGTGTTAAACCTCATCAGCACCTTTCCACTGCACAGGCTCACCAACTTTTTCCAGATCCTTTGTAATAACCATTATCCTCTTTGTGTTGATTACTTCTACAGAGCCTTAGTATCACTGCACAGATCGATATTCTACTGTATAATCCACTGTGTAAGATCATTATGAAATGTTGAAGGGTTAGGGCCCAATACTGGAACCTTGTGGTACCCCCACCTAGTAACAGCAAATCCAGTGTCTGAGTCATTGTACCGTTTAATTAACTACCCTTGTTTTTATCAGTGAGCTCCAGTTGCTTACACACTTGCACTCATTTTACCCTCAGTCCAAGTATTATCACTTTATTTACCAACCTTTTATGTGGCACCGTATCAAATGCTTTAGAAAAATTAGATATATGACATCCAGTGCCTCACCCGATCAGTCTAGCACTGACTTCCTCATAGAAGCTGTACGAAGATTAGTCTGACAGGAACGCATTCCTTCATAAACCCATGCTGGAACGGCGATTATACATTTATTTTCAGTGAGATACTCAGGATAGCTTCTCTGAGAATAACATTCAAACATTTTACCTCCAACAGAGGTCAAAACTTAACGGCCTATAGTTTCCTGGGATCAATTTTGAATATTGGCACACAGTTCGCTATGCGCCAATCCCCTTTGGGACATACCCCGTTATTAGATCAGTACATAATTATTAGAATAGGGGACTATCTATGACATCACTTAACTCCCTTGGACCACGTGGGTGTAATGCCATCTAGGGACTGGGGATTTGTCTATTTTAATCTTCTTAAGAAGGAGCTGCATTCTTCCCTGGGTTAGACAAGAAACTTCTTAAGTGGAGTTTAACTCATCCCTCTGTTCAAACAGGAAGCTCATCCTTCCTCGGTAAATACAGTGGAGAAAAGTGTTTTAATAGGTTTGCTTTTTTCTCATCGCCATCTACTGTCTCTACCCTCAGTATTTTCAAATGGGACAACATTTTTTTTAATCTTTTTACTATTTATATAGTTAAAAATATTTTGGGAGTTAGTTTTACTTTCTTTAGCGATATGTCTTTTAGTTATCCAGTTTTTGCTTCCTTTATCTTTATTTTACACCACTTTATTTATTTTCCTTATAGCTTCGTTTGTGCCTCTTCGCTACCTTCTGTTTTTGTGCTGAAAAACACTTTCTTTTCTGTTTTTTATTGCTTTTTAACATCCACAGTTGATCCACATTGGGTTTTTCCTGTTCCCCTAATTGTTTTTATTACCTTAAGGTATGTACCTCTCACAGTGGTATCAGTCTAGGATGTTTTTAAAAATATCCCATTTATTATTTGTTCTGCCATATTTAAAACATTGTCCCAGTCAATACGTTTAGGGGGTGGGAACCGCCCTAAGCAGAATAAATAGCCTTCTAAAATTAAGTGTTTTGTGGTATTTTTAATTTGCTCCTTGACAAAGAATTATTGAAGGATTATATAACGGAAATTTATTATATTATGGTCATTACTTTCATAGGTGCCCCTCACCGCTGAACCTTGTTACTCTATCAGGTCACTATTAATCAATATTATGTCTAGAAAGAGCCTTTCCTCTTGTCGGTTCTTGCACACATTTGGCAAGGTAATTATCATTAGTTATTGACAAAAAACTGTTTCCTTTATGAGAGCTATGGTTTCAGATTCCAATGATGTCTGGATAGTTTAAAGTCGCCCATAATAATAACCTCATTCTGATTAGCCGCCTCATCTGTTTTGCTGACGGGAGTACATTCTTCTGGGTTCTGTAATTTTTGGGGGCTATAGCAGACCCCTATTAGTATTTAGATTGTTATTTGTTACCCCCATGTATATTTACCCATAATGATTCACCCTGTTTCATTACCTTTAACCTATATCTTCCCGCGAGTGTTGGCTTCAGACAGGATTTTACTTGAGAATTCACCTCCCCACTTCAGGTCTTAAGAATCCCTTCTATATTGACTGTTATCCATCGTCGTAGTTAACGGCCCCAGTCTTAGCTTCCGTCCAAGCCTAGTTGAGAAGTTGTGTTTTTGGTAGGGCCATTTGTGAATTCCACAATATACAGGACACCACTGGAGATCCCTAGATGATACTAATTGAGCTGCAGAAACCACCCTATAACTTTGTGAATTCTGAGGTCAATCTGACCGTCGGTCAGGTCAAATAGTGCATCTATATTAGTGCATGATTGAAATTGCTAGATTTGAAAGTGGTTGAAAGTGTTTGTAATTGAGTTTGAAATAGGACGGAATGGGGACAGAAAGTGGGCATAGGGGGCAGGGTGGATCACTTTTTGTTGAGTACCCTGATATATACAGCCACACTCTCATTCCACATGCTCACATGACTTGCGTTTACCTTGTAGCCATTCTCCTCCTACTTTACCATCCAGTCTAAGCCCCTGACAATGTCTATACCATATTCAGCGCCTCTCTCCTCCCCTCACCCATGTATTCATCCCACACACTGTTCATCCTCTTTTCATCCACCAACAAATCCCCCTGCTTTCATAGTCCACACACAGCGCTACCGCTCTACACATCACTTAAACCATCTGCTGTCGGACCTTTTCATTCTCCTGCTTCTCGTGCAGATGATGAACATCTACCTGAAACCCCGGCCCACCCTCCTTTACTGCTCTTCCTCACAGCCTCCTCATGCTTCCATAGTAACCCTGCTAACCCTGTTGCTATTCACTGTACTTCTTTTTTGCATTTTAAAAATTTGCTCTTTGTGGAATGCCAGATAGGTTGGCAACAAAATCACTGTGTTCATGTGACCTGTTTCTTTCTCCCACTCCCTCAACTCATAGATCTCTCTGAAAAAATGGCTCCAGCACTTATAGACAACTGCTTCCCTTGCCGCTTCACCTATGGTGGGCTACACTTCACCCAAACCCACAGACCTGAGAACAGGCCTGGGTGTGGAGTTGGACACACTTCTCTCTCCCACCACTGCACTTACCATGGCCTTCCTCCTGTAACCCTCCTCACTTTCCCTTCCTTTTGAGGTCCACACCCTCAGAATTCATTCAGCAATTTTCTCTCAGAGTCGCGGTTGTGTACCGGGACCCCCACGGCTCACCCACCAGTTTCTGGATCATTTTGCTCAACCTGGCAACCCTTGAGTTCCTCTTTACCTGAAATACCCTCCTCATCATTGGGGTGATTTCAACCATCCCAACTGTTGACCCCCATGTCTCCTTTCGGCCTCTCAGTTCCTTTCACTGACCTCTTCTTTGGCCTTCTCGCAGTACAGACTTTCCACCCACAAGGCATGGGAACTTCACTTGTTCCTGGTCTTCTGTAGTCTTTTCATCTAATTTTCTATACGCCTCTCTAAATTCTCCCTATGCTCTCTCCGATCATAACTCTCATCTCTTCCACTATCAATATTTCGCAGCTCCTCTCTGGACACCAACTGCCGTCACATCCATTTCAGAAATATCCGCTCCATTAACACTTAGGATACTCACAGACCACCATACAGTTCCTCACTGACCCAACTCTCTCACCTCTCCTGCCCTGACCTGGCTGTTAATATGTTACAATGTATGCTCTCATCCACTAGTACATGTGGCACACTCAAACACCACCGCCTACCACAGAGGTCATACACCAAACAGCCATTGGCCACCACTCCTGAGACTCGCCATATGCAGCGCTGTTCCAGGTGTTGCAGAGCGTCTGTGGAGAAAGGTCAAGCTCCTGCAGACTTTCTCCACTTATAATATTCATGCTCAGCGGACCTTACCACACTGCCTTCACAGCCACACCAAACAAAAAAATTTTTCACCTCCCTCTTCTCCACATTACACAACAACCAAAACGCCTGTTCGACAATTCCACTCCTCATCAGGCCAAAGCTCTGGCCCCGTCTCTGGACCTCTGTGCTGAAGACCTGGCTTAACTAAACCTTCAAAGACATAAATTGACAGTTCCGGCATACATCTCATCTCAAAACCCAAGGCAGAAACCATGCTGTCCTCCCCTCAAATCCTCTAGACTGCTGCTAAGCTCCTTGACCCCCACAACGACAGATGAAGAAGTGTCCAGACTTCTCCTGTTTGATTCGCAACTCACCTGCTCTAGTGACCATTTCCCTCCCACCCTTCTACAGTCTTATTTTCTCCCTGCTATCCTTCTTCCACCTTACTGCAATCTTCTAACCTTACCCTCCACTGGGTTTTCTCCCTCCTCCTTTAAACAGGCATACTTTAACCCCTTTTTACTAAACAAAGCCTTCTCTGGGGACCCGTCCGGGCTGTAACTACCGACCAGTCTCTAAATCTGCCCTTTATCTCTAGCTCCTGTGAACGCTTGTCTACTCTCGCCTGATCCCGCTAATCTCTTTGCTTATCTCTTACTCGTTCCTCTACAATTCAGGTTTTGCATCCTACACTAACGGAAACCTGCTCTAGATAAAGTCTCTAACGATCTCGTACAGCTGCTAAATCTCCAGGGTAAATACTCGTTGTTGATTCTGCGCTGGATCTTCTACAGAATCTTGAATTGTGATCACCATCTTTCCTCAGTATGCTCCGTGCAATTGGCAGCCAGGGACACCGCTCTCGCACTTGGTTCTCTTCCACTCTCTGACCGCTTCATCAGTGTCTCATTGCAGGTTCTAATCTCTTCTCCTCCTCCCTCTTGGCCTGTTGGGGGTCCCTCAAGGATCAGTTCTTGGTCACTCCTCTTCTACAATTATTACCAGCCCCCATTGGCCACATAAACCCTTTCAAGCAGATTTGGTCTTCGGTACCATCTATGCTGATGACCACCCCAATTATATACCTCATTCCCGTACCTCACTCACTGCTCTGCTACATAACACCAGTGACTGTCTGTCCGCTGCTCTCTGAACATCATGTTCCTCTCTCTATCTCCGAACTAAACTCTCACTAAAACTGAACTTTTTTTACCGTTGGGGTTTTTTTTTTATCACCACATTCTACTAACCATACCCCCCATCAGCTATTCTCTTCTAGTATGTGGCACTAGCAGCAGGACTCTGATCGGTCGTTCACCACCTTATATCAATCCACTTGCCCGACTCTTGTACACCTGCCATCAAGAAAATCTCCAGAATATCGTCCTTTTCCACCTCGGAAACAGCTCCAAACCACCTCAATTGTGGCTCTTATTCATTCTCGTTCTTGATTACTGTAATTCCCTGCTAAGCGGTCTCCCACTCTGCAAACTCTCCCATCTCCAATCTGTCCTGAATGCGCAGGTACCGGCTCGTCTTTCCTCTCCAGCCGCTATACTAATGGCCTCTGCCCTGTGTCAGTCACATGCACTGGGTGCCCATCCAGCACAGGAATAAGCATTAAACTAATTACTTTCATCCTTTAAAGCTCTCACAGCGCTGCCCTCCCTACATCTCCTCCCTCATCTTGTCTACCATCCACCATACCCGCTCTCTCACGCTCAGCTGATTCGGACCACAATCATTCGAACTCCTCATGCTCATCTTCAAGATTTTGCCACGGGTTCTCTGGAACATGCATTCCACGTACCATCAGGCACAAATTCCTAGCCTTCGCAGTTTTAGAGTGTCCTGAAAATACATCTTCTGAGACAGGCTATCATAAAACCATTAATTGATAACCACACTCTTATCAGCAACATTTCTGTTCACTCCCTACAATAGGGCAATCACAGGCACTTATATGTATACGATGTACTGTCAGGGTGGCAGGTTCACCCAAATTTTATGTAAACGACACCCACATATTTTTAAAACTAAGGCTGGACTCATTGTAAATTCACAAGAACTCTTCTCACCCGTTCTCTACCACACAGACACCATCATAGATTGCAAGCTTTGCGAGCAGGGCCCTCAATACCTTGTGTCTCTAATCTGTTAATTAGCTTTCAAGGTGTAATGTATGTCTTTTGTCTGTTAATTATATCACTCTACATTGTAAAGTGCTGCGGAATTTGTTGGCGCTATATAAATAAAGATTATTATTATTATTACCACTACAGGAGCCATATATGAATTTATTACTACGGGGGGCAATATATGAATTTATTACCACTACAGGGGCCATATATGAATTTAGTACTACAGGGGACCATATATGAATTTATTACCACTACAGGGGGCCATATGATATTTATTACTTAGTGCAGGAAGGCCTTATATGAGATGAATGTGTGATTACATACGGGGAAATATATGAATTTATTACCATTACATGGGGCCATATATCTTTTTATTACTACAGGGGCCTATATGAAATTTATTACCACTACAGGGGCCATATATGAATTTGTTACTACTACAGGGGATATATATGAATTTATTACCACTACAGGGGCCATATATGAATTTATTACCACTACAGGGGCCATATATCAATTTATTACTGCAAGGGGCCATATATCAATTTATTACTGCAGGGGGCCATATATCAATTTATTACTACAGGGGGCCATATACGAATTTATTACTGCAGGGGGGCATATATTTATTTATTAGTACAGGGAGCCATATATGAATTTATTACTACAGGGGGCCATATATGAATTTATTACCACTACAGAGGATATATATATATGATCTTATTATCCCACCTTTCAGGGGCCATATATATGAATTTATACCACTTCAGGGGCGACAATATATGAATTTATTACACTAAGGGGCCATATATGAATTTATTACCACTACAGGGGCCATATATCAATTTATTACTGCAGGGGGCCATATATCAATTTATTACTGCAGGGGGCTATATATCAATTTATTACTACAGGGGGTCATATATCAATTTATTACTACAGGGGGCCATATATGAATTTATTACTACAGGGGGCCATATATGAATTTATTACCACTACAGGGGCCATATATGAATTTATTACTACAGGGGGCCTTATATGAATTTATTACCACTACAGGGGATATATATGAATTTATTACCACTTCAGGGGCCATATATGCATTTATTACCACTACAGGGGGCCATATATGAATTTATTACTAAAGAGGGCCATATATGAATTTATTACCACTACAGGGGCCATAGTTTAATAGTTATAGTTTGTCAGGCCAAAAAAAAGCCCCCATTTTTATTCAGGTACCATCCAGTTCAGTCCCATTGTTAAAGTGTTGCTAAGTGTTAAAGTGTTGAAGTGATGATCCAGGCAGGAAGGCAAATCCTTGAGGTAGGAGCCAAATTGTCCTCATGTTTTAGTGAAAAAAATTCCTTCCTGACTCCAATCTGGCAATCGGAAAAATCATCTGGATCAACGACCCCCCATCTAATAAATCCGTAGTCACCTTCTGTGTATGACTGTTATATTAATTAGATTGTATCAGACCCTTCTCCAGAATCCCATTCATATATACTTGTTATGTTATCACGGCAACTACGAAATCCACCAAGCCTTTCTTGACAATCTGTTAGTGAACGTTCACCATCGACAATTTCCTCTGGCCAGAGTAGTTCCACTGTCTCAACCGCTCTAGAACATATAAGAATACCCTTTCTATGTTTATGTTGAAACTTTCTTCCTTAGGACGTATGAGGATGCCCCCTTGTTCTAGATTACAGTCCGGAGTATTAAATCAAATCTTTAGTGAGATCTCTATATTTGCACCTATTATATTTAAACACATATTCTATTTTGTCCCCCATGAAGCCGTCTTTTTTCTAAAATAAATACCCCTAGACCTTGCTAATTTTTCTGGATATCTTTCTCTTTTCTGCAGTCCACCCAGTCCTTTTATTATTTTGTTGCCCGCCTTTTGTACCTCTTGTTCAAAGCTCTACAATGTCTTTCCTGATGCACTGGTGTTCAAAACTGTTACACAATATTCCATGTGTGGCTACTGACCAGGTGGAATTGTATAATGGAGGATAATGTTCCCATCATGTGACATCTATGCCCCTTTTAATACAACCTTGGTCCTATTAATTAGCACTTGGCTGCTTGCTGTATGAAAGCTGGCTGCTACAGTAAGTTTACCTGTCACCAAGATTCCCAAGTCCTTATCCATGTTCACTTTTGCCCAGCGTTTTTCCATTTAACATGTAATCATGTAATGGATTTTTCCTCCCCATGTGCATTAACCTGCTGCATTTTTCAGTGTTTAACTCATCTCCACTTCTTTGCCCAGGCTCTAACCTATCCAGATCCCCTTTTGTAATAAAACAGCATTATCCTCATTGTGTGGGATTCTCCTGCAAAGTATCATCTGCCAAAGATTGATATTCTACTGTGCAATCCCTTTATGAAAATATTTAAAGAGGATAGGGCCAAATACTGGAGCCCTGTGGTAACCACTTGTTAGACAGGGATCCAAGTCTGAGTAAGTACGTTAATTACCACACATTTGTTTTGTCTATCAGTGAGCCAGGTTGCTTACCCACTTGCACAACATTTGTATTCCAGTGTCCAAGCACATTATCATATTTACTTACCAACCTTTTATGTGGAACAGTAATCAGATTGCTTTTAGAAAAATTCCGCAAAAATATGACATCTGTGCCTTCACCCAATCCAGTCTGGAACCTACTTCCTCATAGGAAGACTGATGAGATTTAAATCTGACGGACCTCCCCCGACCACATGCTGGTAACGGCGTATATACATTATTTTCAGTGAGATACTCAGGATAGCATCTCTTAGAAAAAACGCTGTCAAACATTTTACACAACTAGAGGTTAAACTTACCAGCACCTATTAGTTTCCAGGATCACTTTTAGACCCCTTTATGCATATATGGTACCACATTGCTATGCGCAATCCTTTGGGACATTATCCCTGTAATACAGTCCATAAATATTAAAATAGGGGACTTTCTAATTCACAATACTTAACTCCCTTAGACACGTTGGGTGTATATTCATTCTCACAGGCCTGGGGATTTGTCTATTTTAATCTCCTAAGGCGGAGCAGCCTCATCTTCTTTATGGGTTAGATAGAATATAATTTATGTGTGAATTTACCTCCTCCACCTTTGCTCAATCAACAGGACAAGGGTCATCTCCTCGGTAAAATACAGTGGAGAAAAGAAATAGTTTAATAGTTTGCTTTTTTTCTCATCGTTCACCCTCTATAGTCTCTCCTCAGTACTTTTTAAAGGGCCAACATTTTCTTTTTTATTTCTCTTTTAGACTATTTATATAGTTAAAAAATATTTTGGGTTAGTTTTACACTTTCATTGGACAATACGTCTTTATGTCTCCAGCTTTGCTACTTTTCTTTCACCTTATTTTTAACACTGTATTTTCTTCCCTATAGCTTCCTTAGCGCCATCTTCACTCCTGTTTTAGTAGTTGAAAACGCTTTTTATTGTTTTTATGCCTCACATTTCATCTCTGTTGATACAACATTGGGTTTTTCTGTTTCTAATTATTTTATTACCCATATGGTACGTAGCCTTCACAGTGGGCGCCTAAGAAGTTGTTTAAAGATCTTCACGCATTTATTTTTTGTTTCTGCTATTTTTAAACACCTACTGTCACCAGTCAATACAGTTTAGTGCCTCTCTAGAAGCAGAGGTACATTAGCCCTCATTAAATTCCAGTGTTTTTGTGGACTCCATGACAAAAAGCTCTGGATTGAAGATAAAATGGTAGTTTATTATATTATTTGCCGCCTCGACCTGATACCTTTGTACTCTGTCAGGTTAATTAGTCAATTAACAGTCTAGAAGGAGCCTGTTCTTCTAGTCATGTTCCTCTCAATTGGGAAAAAGGTAAAAAAAATAAAAAAAAAATTTATCTTTTAGTTATAGATCACGTTTCAGTATACCCAAATTTATGTCTGGGTAGTTCAAAGAGTCAGAGATAACAACCTCATTCTGATTAGACTCCTTCAGTATTTGCCTCCATAGGAGGTTTTGTTATATTTGGGAGGCCTATAGCAGACTCATGTAGAATTATATTACTTTTACCTACCCCGCTCCATGTATAAGTTTTACCCATACTGATTCCACCTGTTCATTACTGTAACTTTATCTCTCCGAGTGTTTGCATTCAGAAAAGGATTTTACATAGAGACAGACACTCCCACCCCCTTCCGGTGTTTACGGTCACTTCTGTAAAGAAAGACTTGTAAACCCTGCAAGTGTACCGCCAGGTCGTAGCTCTCATCCTATCATGTCTCAGTTATCCCCACTATGTCATATTTTTGCTCTGCAATTAATAATTGCGCTAGCTTTCATGTACTTTGTTGATGAGGCTCGTGGCATTTGGTTAGCTCATGCAATTTAGCAGATTTTCCACAGTAGTTTTTATTGTCCTTTTCTCCCTTTTCTTTTTAACTATTGCCTCACGCCCCTCCTCCACTCCACTCCACCTGATTGTTTATTACTAATTCCCACGCTCCTTCTTTCTTCACTATCCTTGCACGCTAATATGTGTAGTCTGTCCCTCCCCCTCACAGCCCATAGTTTAAGTATTCCTCCAGATTGCTAGCATTTTGTCCCCTAATAACAGCCTGCACCCTCCCATTTAGTTGCAGCTGTGCCCTAGCATAGAGTCTGTAGGCCAAGACAGAAGTCAGCTCCAGTTCTCAAAAACCCAAAATACCTCTTTTCATACACTCAATTTTTGAGCTCAATTATTCACGCTTTCTAATCTCCTCTGCCTCCATGGTGTGGCTCGTGGAACAGGTAACTTTTTCTGATAAATTATTACCTTGGAGGTCTTGCCTTGAGCTTTTTGCTACCTAACGTCCTGACAATCATTTTAAGGACACTCACACCTACTCTAACTTTGTCATTGGTGCCAATGTGGACCAATGGATCAGCTGGATTCTCACCAGACCCACCCAGCAATCTGTCAGCACCGATCCGCGATATGTCGAACTCGGGCCCAAGAGTAAACAAACCCATACTGTTACGCGACGATCTCGGGGTCTTTGTGGCAGAACGATCGACGATCCATGTCACTGTGCGCCACCTTATACATGAGTCCCACACTACTAGCACCTGTCGTAGGTCTGACCTGCATTTCTTATTCCAATCTTACTCGGGGGAGCTCAGATTTGGGGTTAGTGTCTTGGCTGAAGCATATGTATTCTGAGCCGACATCCCCTCATCACAATGTCGTTGCAAATTTGTTGGGTGTGCCAGTTCAGGGACTAGTCTCCCTAACACTCTTTCCCTCTCAGACCTCTTCTTTCCTAATACTGTTACCAGCTAGCCTGCTCTGTTCCTGCCACTTCCATGCTGCCACCCTCCCTAGATCTACACCTGGTGAGGAAAGTGCTCAGTGGGGCACAGTGCTAAACTCGCGACTTCCAGATTGGCAGATGGATCTCAGTGTTGCACTGTGCTCATTTGATCCAGGATTACAGGCTTCTATAAATGTGTCAGTGTGCACAATCTTGCACGTAGCATGAATCGGACCATCGAACTGTTGCTCAAGGATAGCATACATTGCACAGGTTGTTGCAATTGTGAAGCATTGTCCAAAGCATGGAAAACTCATGGGGATGTTACAAAAAAAGCAGAATTTACAAATCATGAAAAATCTTGCCCTTTCCTAAACAGCCCCAAAATATCTAAAATTTTTCCCTCACCCATATCAAGTCCCACACTTAAGCAAAACGTACACTTGAGACAAAACAGATACAACTCGCCACGCTAAAGAATACTCGCTTAGGCTACTTAGCTTTTAACCCTTTGCAGTTAAAAGATAAGTTCAGCAGTGGAGCAGCAACTCTCCTTTGAGAAGGCAAAAAGGCATATGTGAATTTATTACCACTACAGGGGGCCATATATGAATTTATTACTAAACGGGGCTATCTTTTAAATATTTATATAAGGAGGCCATATAATGAATTTATTACAACTACGGGGCCATATATGAAATTTATTACTGACAGCGGGCCATATATTTATTATTACATACAGACGCGCCTCTTATTTGTTTCATTCTCACTACAAAGGGCGCCTATATGTATTTATCTTTGCTACAGGGGATATATATGCTAGATCTCGTGTAAAACGCGAATACCAGGGGCATAAATCTCTGTAATGGACAGAGATGATGACATAGGGTATTATACTATGATACATGTATAATGCTGAATCAATATACTGCCTCAGACTGGATTGTCAGCTGTGTGGGTACAGCTTTTTTAGTATTAATATGACCCACAGAGTGACAATTCTGTCTGCAGCTCATAAAATACTGGTTGTACCTGCCATACTATAACCTAAAATGACACACGTTTACAGTGTTATTGTGGGCTTTGTTTTTTTTTGTTGTGTATGTGTGATTCTAAACATCCAACTCCCTCCATAACCCCGCCCCCTAATAACCACACTGCAAATTACCCCGCCCCACTGGGCCGTGGAGAAATTGTCGTGCATCAAACCGGTCCCTGGTGGAAAAAAGGTTGGGGAACGCTGATCTAGACGGACCCAAACACGCATCTAACAATGAGCAGTGTGTTTTATCGGCATTCACATGAGTGATTGCCAATGCGTGTTTACTTTGCGTTTGTCGGATCCGTCTTTCGGATCCGTTGACAAGTCAATTCTTGGTCCGAAAGACGGAGCAGGAGCCCTATAATAAAGTATAGGGTGCGATGCTGCTGCGTGTTGAATTCGATCGACGCTACGTTTTTGGATGCGATTTTCGGGTCCTACACAGACCTGAAATCGTATCCAAAAACGCTGTGTGAACATACCCTTATTATAATTATTATTATAAAATAAACAATATTAAACACTTACTGATTGTGGTTCAGTGGCGCCAAATTCAAGCTCCACATCCTAGTTAGAAAAGTTAGATCTTGAAGTAGAGTCTGGACGTTGCTGAAAGAAATGAAAAAAAATTGACCTTATAAATGTCATGGCCTGCCGCTGCAAAATAACAATCTGCAAGCATTTTTGACTTAGTAGCTCTGAAATAACATACCGTATATACACAAAAAAAGGCGCTCGGGCCCTGCGATGGCCCGAGCATCGGCAGGGACACTTCAGCTATACGCGACTCTGCAGGGAGCGCAGATGGCTGCTTGCCGAGTCAGCTCTCACGGTCCGGGCGCTGCCGTGGCGTGGGCGCTGTCGGCGATCGTTTCACCTATATGCGACTCCTCCGGAGCGCATGTAGGTGAAGAGAAATCACTGCGGAGCAGAGAGCGAGCGCTCCCTGCTCGCAGTGGACTCCGGGCGGCCGCAAGCTCACGGCTGTCCGGAGTTTCTGGCACAGGCAGCATGTGTTATCACGCTGCGTGCGTGGCCTGATGACATCACCCTGCCTGTGCCGAGAAGACGGAGGACAGCGGCCAGGAGGCGGAGCAGCGAGGGAGCAAGGTAAGTTGCATACTTGTATTTTATTTCTTTTTAAACAACCCTGCTTAGAACTGCCTATGGGGATATAAATCTGCCTATAACCTACCTATAGGGACATAAACCTGCCTACAACCCACCTATAACCTACCTATAGGGACATAAACCTGCCTATAACCTACCTATAGGGACATAAACCTGCCTATAACCTACCTATGAGGACATAAACCTTCCTATAACCTACCTATAGGGAGGTAAACCTGCCTATAACCCACCTATAACCTACCTATAGGGACGTAAACCTGCCTATAACCTACCTATGGGGACATAAACCTGCCTATACCTGCCTATGGGGACATAACCTGCCTATAGGGACATATACCTGCCTTTAACCTGCTTATGAGTACATATACCAGCCGATAACCTGCCCATGGGGGACATATACCTGCCTATGGGGGACTTTAAACTACCTATACCTGCCTATACAGGACACTAAACTGCCTACCCCTGCCTATGGGGACATTAAACTTACTATACCTGCCTATAGAGGACATTAAATTGCCTATACCTGCCTATGGGGACATTAAACTGCCTATACCTGCCTATGGGGGACATTAAACCGCCTATACTTGCCTATGTAATTTTATTGGTATCTATTTTTATTTTTAAAATTTACCAGTAGCCGCTGCATTTTCCACCCTAGGCTTATACTCGAGTCAATAAGCTTTCCCATTTTTTTGTGGCAAAAGTAGGTGCCTCGGCTTATATTCGGGTCGGCTTATACTCGAGTATATACAGTATCTAAATATCAGTGAGCTTGCAGACAAACCTGTGTTTAAATAATATTGAGTGAGAGGTGAGTCATATAGGCCCTATATGACAAATTTCTATCAGTTTCCTAATGACAACCACTCACATCTCTGCTTTTATGTCATTTACTGCTCTTTAAAAATAAAAGCTGATTAGTTGCTATGGGTAAGTAAAACTATCTTGGACTACATAGTTTTCATAATTTAGGTACAAAGTGTAATCAATTTTAAATAGATCACAATCACTTAAAGGGGTTGTCACACTACAAAGATTTTGCTTTCAACATGTAGGGAACAGTAAATAAAGACTTTTTCAAAAGACATTGCTTTGATTATTTTGCTTTCTTGAGGACATAAGAATGATGTTATCTGCTCTCAGTGCAAACAGCTTTCTCTAGGTTACTGATCTGCTCTTCCCTTCTCTCTCTGTTGTTTTTCTTATCTGGAAGTAGGGAGTAACATCACCACGGACCAGCACACAGGACACTGGCAGAACCGAGTGTGGTATCTCAAAGTAAACAAAAGTGATTAGTCTCCTTTGTTTGTTAGAGCTCTGTAGTTCTCTGCACTATAGAATAACATCTCCTGGTCTAATGTCAGTGCTTTTAGTTGAGCTATGAATACAGAGCTGATATCACTGCTATAGAACCACCCACAGCATGACCAAGAAGAGACAGGATGCATGAGTGTAACGCTGCTTTTGGCTCTGTAAATCAGCATGGTGAGACAACCCCTTTAACAACACTGCTGCAGCATTCACATGCCAAACATTATGTAACCTACACACTTACCAGCACGTGACGTGGGGGCCACTGTAATGGAGTTGATTTATTTCCACTTAGTTCTCTTTGCGCCAGACGCACATACATTTACAGGCTTCTGCAGAGCAGAGAGCGAGGGCTCTCCGCTCCGCAGAGTATGCTAATGAGCCGCAAGCAGGCTCACCGGAGTACACAGCACAGGCGGCATGAGCATCATCACACTGCCTGTGTGGCTTGGTGACGTGCTGAAGAAGAAGACCGGGGGGACCTGCTGGGGGTCCTTTAATCTACCTAAACCTGCTAGGGGAAAGTATAAAATACCTATACATGCTGGGGGACCTATAATTTACCTATACCTGCTGGGGGAACCGATAATCTACCTATACATGCTGGGGGACCTATAATCTAACTATACCTGCTGTGGGACCTATAATTTACCTTTACATGCTGGGGAACCTGTAATCTACCTATACATGCTCGGGAACCTATAATCTGCCTATACCTGCTGGGGGACCTATTATCTACCTATACCTGCTGGGGGATCGATAATCTACCTATACATGCCGGGGGACCTATAATTTACCTATACATGCTGGGGGACCTATAAATTACCTATATATGCTGGGGGGCCTATAATCTACCTATACATTTGCAGGGGGAACATATAATCTATTTATACCTGCTGGGGGACCTATAATCTACCTGTACCTGATGGGAGACCTATAATCTACCTATACATGCTGGGGTACCTATAATTTACCTATACATGCTGGGAGACCAATAATCTACCTCTACCTGCTTGGGGACCTATAATCTACCTATACATGCTGGGGAACCTATAATCTACCAATATCTGCTGGGGGACCTATAATTTACCTATACACGCTGGGGGACCTATAATCTACCCATACATGTGCAGGGGAACCTATAATCTACCTATACCTGCTGGGGGGCCGATAATCTACCTATGCATGCTGGGGGACCTATAATCTACCTATACATGTGCAGGGGGAACCTATAACCTACCTATACATGTGCAGGGGAAACCTATAAGCTACCTATACATGTGCAGGGGAACCTATAAGCTACCTATACATGTGCAGGGGAACCTATAAACTACCTATATATGTGCTGTGGGACCTATAAGCTATCTATATATGTGCTGGGAGTCCTATAAGTTATCTATATACATGCTGGGGGACCTATAACCTACCTATATATCTGCTGGGGTCCTATATACCTGCTGGAGGACATATAACCTGCCTATATACCCACAGTGGGATATATTACCTGCCCACCTGAGGCTAGCCCCGCCCACCTCAACTGACAAACCTATATCTTTGAATAGGTAGAAACATGTGAATCACTGACAGTGGGCGGAGCTAGCCTTTGATAGGTATATACCTAGGGGTGACCTACAACCTGCCTATATACCTGCTTGGGGACCTATAACCTTTCTATATACCTGCTTGGGGACCTATAACCTGCCTATATACCTACTGGTGGACATATAAACTACATATCCACCTACTGGGGGACATATAACTTATTGGGGGACCATATTACCTATACTGGGGGACATATAATTTACTGCGTTGTGAAGTCGCCAATAGTCACTAAGCTGGTTGTTAAGGCCTCAAGTCGATTGATAAGAGCTTAGCAATCAACTCTGGGGACTACAGTTGGTCGTTAAAGGGAACCTGTCACATAGGTTGTGCCCCCTTTGCTGAGGACAGTACAAGGTAGTGTCAGACCTGCTGTTCCCAGCACTGTGCCCCTTATTCTGTAAGATGCACCAGTTTTAGAGCATTTACCTCTCAAATCTTATTCATGAGTAGGTGTTAGCTCCGCCCACCATATGCTAGCCCCGCCCACTGACAGTTATTCACATGTTTCTACCTATTCAAAGTAATAGGTTTGTCAGTTGAAGTGGGCGTGGATAGCCTCAGATGGGCGGGGTTTGAAAAAAACTGACACTCTGAAGGACTCTTCGAATGACTCTTCTGGCGGAAAACTGCAGATTTGAGCATTAAAAACACGAAAACTGCAGCATCTTACAGAATAAGGGACACAGCACTGGAAACAGCGTGCCTGACACTACATTGTTCTGTCCTCAGCACAGGGGGCAAAAACTATGTGACAGGTTCTCTTTAAGCCGGTTGTTAAGGCCTCAAGTCGATTGATAAGAGCTTAGCAATCAACTCTGGAAACTAGCACTCACCTCTCACTCAGGTGGCAAATCGAGCATAAATCACACCCCAAGACAGTTCCTGCACCACAAAAATATATCGCTGCCACTACCTTCCTTCAATAATCAAAAAGAAAAGGAAATCAGTTGGAAGGGCTCTGATCCAAAAGTACCACTTACCAACGATTACAGGATTACCTCACTGCTCTTCAGCAGTTACAGGGTTAAAGCACTTCTTCAAAGTTAAGGGTTCATAGGGCAAAACAAGGTCTGACTTATTAAAATGTGTTTTTAATATGAAAAGGTACAGTGTTTACATACAAAAATACAATAAAATGACATACATGTCACAGTTATGAAATAAAAGGGGCACAGAAGAAACGGAACAAAGCTCAATCAGAAATTGAACCCCAAACTGTGTACAATGATTTAGGCCAGGACAATGTACTTCATAGGCCACTCAGCCATCTCAGGTTTCCAAACCTCCCATCAGTTAATTATGGTAATTAGCCTGTCCATAATTGGCTCGGAGTATGATTAGGAGGGTCGGAAAACCCATCCTTAATGAGGAGGGCTACTTACTTTGCACACTAGATGGCATCCACAAGCTACTCTTCAGTTTGACCAGGTCATTTGAACTCTAACCTTTTCTTTGACTAGTTTTATGGCTGGGGCACATCAGGAGATCACATCTGGTATGATGAGGATGTATAGGTCCAACATGAACAAAAGTAATCAAAGACAATAAACGTGTTGGGTAAGAAATACACCACTAACCAATGTAAACAGGAGATAAGATGAATTGTTGTAAGGGGTGTAACGGGTGTCCCTGCGACCCCGGTGTCGGGTCGCGGGTACACCCACACCCCCGCAGCATCTACCGCAGCATCGACCTGGTCCTCGGGCTGCAGTCGCACTCGCAGCTCTGTCCCGTATTCACCTCACCATGCTCCTGTTGCTGGCCGGGTGCGCACTCGCCCCCTAGGGCGTGCGCGTGGTTCTACACCTAAGTTTAAAGAGACAGTGCAACGGTGATTGGCTTTCACCGGGTGCTGATTCTATTTAAGCCCTACTCTTTCCTAAGGTCCCTGCCGAATCGATAGTGCCCTGTGCCTTGAGAGTAAATGTTCCCATAGTGTCTTTTGCGAATTCTGTGTACCATACCGTTTTGCCTCCGCCCCTCGATCACGAACCTTAGCCGCCTGTCCTGACCTTCCTGCCTGTCCCCGACTACAAGATTGCTTCACTATTTTGTACCATGCTACACCTCGGCTGCCACCGCAAGTAAGTCACGTCAGGGGTAGCAACCTGGTAGTGGTCCGCCGCAGCAAGTCCATCCCGCTTTGCGGCGGGCTCTGGTGAAAACCAGAGCTACTTAGACTCTTTTCTTCTGCAGATTTACAGTCAACAAATTGTACAAAATTTTGAAAAAATTTAAAAAAAAATTTGATTGGAAGATGAGAGCAGCGTGTCTGCACAAGCACAGGTGGAAAATGGCTGCTGGCTGTGTGATGTAGCATGCTTTTCTCTTCCTCTACAGATTTCCAGTAAACAAATTCTGACTTAGTACATGTGGAAAATGGCTGCTGGCTGTGTGATGTACTTCCACTTCCTGTCCTCTCCTCCTTCTTTGACCGCCATCAGAAAAAAGACCTAGAAGTTAGAATAAAACATCATGTGATGCTTTATCATTTCAAAATGCATAAAAAACATATATGCTAAAGGAATGCAAACATAAAAAAATAACATTACGTTTGCATACATCGCTCATTGACTTTAAAAAAAGGTTCTTAGCGCATACATTTTACTTTTTGGAGGATAGAATAGTGTAGTAGACTACGCTTTTCGGAAGCTGAAATAAACAGTATATGAATGGAAAGCTAGTTGTACATATTCAAACAGATGCTCTTCAGACTTTTAGGTTTATATTCTATGGATATGACAAGCGACACGTTACGATACTGTTTTTTTGGTATCCAAACGTATACGTTAGACATAGGCAAAAAGAAAGTCATATTCACCCACCTGAATGGCTGTTAATTACAGCCAGTATCTGCTGCTAGCAGTTAGGATCAAACTCTATAGCTCTAATCCTAGTCTTCTAACTCCTCAGATGCTGCTGAAAAGGCATTCAAGACATGTTGTAAGGTATTAAAGAATGGAGCTGCGCACAGTTTTATTGCCCAATTACCCCCTTATGACTGCCTTTTTACTACTGCTACTACACCTTTCCATAGGATAGCTATACATTATAATTAGTGTTGAGCGATTTTTATCGACAAAGTTGAAATCGGCAAGGTTTTTATGGTGATCGAAATTTCCAGATCATGCGATAATTAAGGTTAAAATCTGAGCATCATCTATTAAGATCGCGCCTTTTTCGGCGCTTCCTGTAATTTTGGCGGCCAGCAAATCAGATTACAGAATAGAGCAGGGTGAGATGTGTGTGCGACGTCATGACTGGGATGTGTATGGTTGCGATTGGCTGGAAAAATCACATGACCTCGTTTTACATAGAACAGCGTTTCCTGTTTCAGCCTCAGTGTCTCTCAGCGTCTCATAGGGATAGGACCTGCGCTCTGCCTGTGGCCAAACAGCTCAGCGAAATTAGTGTATTTCTGCACAGAGAAACCTCTACTATTAGCTGTGATCCTTCCAATTTAGTTAGATTAGGGATTTGAACATTTTATGTAGTTAGCTAGAGAATTTTAAAGCAGAATCTACCACTGTAAATTCACGGCGGTGGGAGCGGGGGGGAGGGGTGGGCCCGCGGGCGAACACAGACAAGCTCTATCTATAAAGAACACTGGATAAAGTTCACCAAGACTTAGTGTAGACATTGTAGTGGAATATCTTTATTATTAACAGTTTGCTATTGAAATATTTCCTGGATATTGGGCAGCCTGAACTTATATTGGATACACATCATTTCTAGTAACTGCAGGTCTCTTTGTTAGCTGCAAAACTCCACTTTTATTATCAGTATACATTTCAGATAGGTGTTCATTTTCAATTTTACCCATTACACCTGTGACTGTTGATATATCCACCTTGCAGTTAAATTACAATACAGCAATCTTGTAGTCAGCACAGGTTGTTTGTTGCCAAAAATACCGTGTATCGTACGAAAACATCACAGTTACGTGTTTTTGACTTTTGCGCACCCAGCAGTGTTCATTGACGCAGCATCCATGTAAATCATAAAACAGCAATTCTATATTCACCACAGGTGAATTGAAAGGTGCAAAAAATACCATTCATTATACCAAAATATAACAGTTACGTGTTTTTTTACTTTTGCGCACCCAGCATTGTTCATTGACGCAGCATCTACGTAAATCTTAAAACAGCAATTCTATATTCACCACAGGTGAATTGAAAAGGGGCAAAAAATACCGATTATTATAACAAAACATAACACTTACGTGTTTTTTGACTTTTGCGCACCCAGCATTGTTCATAGACGCAGCATCTACGTAAATCTTAAAACACAAATTATATATACACACCAGCACAATTGAAAGGTGCAAAAAATACCGTTTATTATATCAAAACATAACAGTTACGTGTTTTTTGACTTTTGCACACCCAGCATTGTTCATTGACGCAGCAACTACGTAAATCTTAAAACAGCAATTCTATATTCACCACAGGTGAATTGAAAGGTGCAAAAAATATCGTTTATTATACCAAAACATAACAGTTACGTGTTTTTTGACTTTTGCGCACCCAGCATTGTTCATTGACGCAGCATCTACGTAAATCTTAAAACAGCAATTCTATATTCACCACAGGTGAATTGAAATGTGCAAAAAATACCGTTTATTATATCAAAACATAACAGTTACGTGTTTTTTGACTTTTGCACACCCAGCATTGTTCATTGACGCAGCATCTACGTAAATCTTAAAACAGCAATTCTATATTCACCACAGGTGAATTGAAAGGTGCAAAAAATATCGTTTATTATACCAAAACATAACAGTTATGTGTTTTTGACTTTTGCGCACCCAGCATTGTTCATTGACGCAGCATCTACGTAAATCTTAAAACAGCAATTCTATATTCACCACAGGTGAATTGAAAGGTGCAAAATATACCGTTTATTATACCAAAACATAACAGTTACGTGTTTTTTGACTTTTGCGCACCCAGCATTGTTCATTGACGCAGCATCTACGTAATCTTAAAACAGCAATTCTATATTCACCACAGGTTAATTGAAAGGTGCAAAAAATACCGTTTATTATATCAAAACATAACAGTAACGTGTTTTTTGACTTTTGCACACCCAGCATTGTTCATTGACGCAGCATCTACGTAAATCTTAAAACAGCAATTCTATATTCACCACAGGTGAATTGAAAGGTGCAAAAAATATCGTTTATTATACCAAAACATAACAGTTACGTGTTTTTTGACTTTTGCACACCCAGCATTGTTCATTGATGCAGCATCTACGTAAATCTTAAAACAGCAATTCTATATTCACCACAGGTGAATTGAAAGGTGCAAAAAATACCGTTTATTATACCAAAACATAACAGATACGTGTTTTTTGGACTTTTGCCCAGTCCAGATTTGTTGATAGACACCTTGCAGTTAATTTTGAATCCAGCAATTTTGTTTTGATTAGAGGGATTTGAGAATAGCTGTGATTTGCCGTCTTTTAATAAGAGACTTTCCAAAACTATTCCATACCTTCTCAAATTTTTATATCTCTGAACATGGAGCGAAATGCAGGTGGTAAGCGAGCAAAGAGGGGGGTAGCACATGGAGGTAGAGGTACGAGAGAAGGTGCTCCTTCCAGTGCTGGCGACAACACGCATGCCAGTGGATCGTCAGTTGCAGGACCGTCAGGCCTGTCATCGCTGGGTCAGGGCCCTGTGAATCTAAGTAACGAACATCGTCGCCAATCTGTCCTTCAGTGGTTAATGCAACCTGCATCTAGCAGTCTTACCTCCTCGTCCTCGCAGTCACGGCCACAATGTCGTCATCAGCATCATCAGCATCCGTCCAACATGAAGCAGCCCAAATGTCAACTCGTGTACCCACCACTGTGGATAATCCATTGTCTGAAGACCTCTTTGATGACAAAATGCGGTTGGGGTCAGAAGGCATGTTAAAAGATCAAGAGGATGATTTAGTCTGCTCTGACGCCCAGTTACTGATGCCATCAGAGGAGGTGAAGAAGTCGGTCAATCGGCAAAAATCGGCAACGCCTTCAGTCCCCCTTGTTTGGGGCCCCAGTTTGGGGTGCAAAAAGTCGGGCCCCAAGTCCCCTGTGTTGTGGATGATGATGACACATTGCAGATCATCTGGTCTTTTCCGCAAATTTGCTTGCACGCTTCATCAGTGGAGAGGAGGAAGACGATGGGGTAGTTCAAATGGGGTCCCCCAAAAAGGGGGGGGGGGGGGCTCGCAAATCCGTGATATGATTCTCCAGCCCTCGCGAAACCCCTCCTCGCCTTATCGCCGTAAAAAAAGGTCCAGGCCCTCTCAAGCCGGGCCCTTCTTTGGAAAGCCTCTGTTTACCCAGGATTTTTAATGCCGCCTTTGCCGTAAACGCATAAGAAAGGGGCAAGAACTTAAGTGGTTAACCACCACAACATGTCTGTCACATGAGCGAATGCTGGTTGAAATGGAGGGAACACTTGGCCAAAAAAGGGCCCAAAGACCACCCCCGGGCTCAACCACATCACACCCTCGTTCCGCCTCCCCTCCTCCGCCACCACCAAGCGTTCCTCATGCCCATGTTCTCAAGTCATGATCGGGGATCAGCCTCCGTTCAGCCCCCCCGCGCCGAGTACCACCAGCACCACCAGAGACCCATCCTTCCCCTTCTCCTTCCGCCCATTTTTGACGACTGCCGCCGTACGCGGCCATTACAGTGCTTCACATTCCCCAAATGTCAGGTAGAACAACACAGCGAGTCAGATAAGTGCCAAGTAGGGTAGCGGCAGCAGCAGGCAAGGTGGCGGAAGCCTAATGGGTGACCTTGGCACTTTTTTTACCCCACCACCATGCAAGAAGGGCACACATCCAAAAACACCCGAGATCAGCTTAAGATCATGGTGCACATATCTGGTCTAAAACCCATGTTTTTGCATGTGTTCGGGGCCCAAAAGATTCTGGGTATTCCAAAATGGACGAAGGCCCGAGTGGCTCGTCACGCCCTAGAGGTTTGTTGCCAGGCCCCGGTCATAGGAGGGACCCTTTAAACACACTGGAGGTCATTTAAAACAAAGCATCCCCTTTCCCGATAAGTGGGTCGTTTGACTTTCAACAAGATGAAAAAAGGCATGGTTCTGATGATTTTTTCCCCCTTGCCCCAGGTCACGATTTTGCCCCGGGTTTTTCACATTCCTTTTCAAAAAAGAAATGGTCCCTCTTGAAAATTTTTTTTTTAAAAAGATCATTTCTTACTTGCAATTTTTATTCTCTTTTCCTCTTTTATTCTCTTTTGCTGTGGGGAGACTGTAAAAGACAGCAAGATTTCATGACAACACCGTATTCCAATTACTCACTTTATCTTAAAGAAGTTTTCGCATTGTCAAGGGTTTTGAGGTCATGTTGCTGTGAGATACAGCTATAATTAGGGTTTCCTTTGTAACAGAACTTTGGCTTCTAAGTGGCATTTCTCCCTCACAATTTTTTTAATAGTGGCTGAGAAGTCATATTTATAATTTTTTGGGGTCATGTAGCTGTGAGATACATCAATAATCATGGTCCTTTGGAACAAAAATGTGGCATTTAAGTGGTATTTCTCCCTCAATTTTTAATAGTGGCTGAGAAGTCATATTTAAATTTTTTGGGGTCATGTAGCGTGAGTTTACAGCAATAATCATGGTCCTTTGGAACAGAAATGTGGCTTCTAAGGGCATTTCTCCCTCACAATTTTTAAACAGTGGCTGAGAAGTCATATTTATAATTTTTTGGATCATGTTTGCTTTGAAATGCAGCAATACTACAGGTCCTATTATAAAAAAATGTTGTTTCTAACAGAACATTTGTTCTTCACAATTGACCAAAGTGGCTCAAGGGTAAATGCTTTAAATTTTTTTGGGGGCATTTTGCTTTGAAATGCAGCAATACTACAGGTCCTATCTAAAAAATTTTGTTTCTAATAGACATTTGTTCTTAAACAATTGTCAAAAGTGCTCATGGGTCATTTTTTTGAATTTTTGGGGGCATTTTGCTGTGACATGCAGCTATACTACGGGTCCTATTCTAAAAAATGTTGTTTCTAACAGACATTTGTTCTTCACAATTGTCAAGAGTGGCTCAAGGGTGATGGTGCTGTCAAAAAACAGGAATAGGTAGGACACTGTTAATGGACACATATTGCAAAATGATTGTTTTTGCAAGATCTTTAACAAGCTATCAATCCCTGTATTGAGACAACCCATTTAATACAATGAAAAAAGAGAAACAAAGACATGGTGGGATTCCATCCTTTTTTAAAAATGTGTTTTCTAGAATTAAACTACTAAAAAACTGCATGTACAAAATAGCTGGTAAAAAATTCCCCCGAATTGTACAAGGGAGGTACAGGAAACTTGACCAGATGTAGGTTATTCAGAGGACATGGAGTATGGAGCACAGACAGAGAAAAGTACAGAGACAATTTCCTCCAGCACGTTGAGTAAAATGAGAAAAAGAATGCCAAGATAAAGGGCACCTGGGTTGTAACCCGGAGCGTTAACCACCCGTATTTCCAAGTGAAGCTCAATTGGTCCGCACTCATACGGAGGGCAAGCGCTACCCAGGTCTTGACTGTGTATGAGAAAGGGTGGAGTTCACACTTCCGCTTCCGCACTCTGCTTCAGCACGACAGTTTTTGTTGCTGCATCATCAGGGGATTTTAACCTGCGGTTTAATAGATGACGGACGCCAGCCTGGGCTCTCCCCCGCACCCACTGTAACTCCGGCCCTGGGTCTTTCTGTGGCACAGGACAGTTTCTAGTCAATGTCCATTCAAACTAAAATGGTGGTTGAAAGACTCCTTTTTCCGGCACTTTGTAATCTGGGGGTCAGACAGGTTTAATGGTCATACTGTGGCCCAGGACAGGGACAGTATATGTCCAGTTCAACTAAAAAGGTGGTTGAAAGACTCCTATTTCTGGCACTTTTTAAAATGTGGGTCAGACAGGTTTAATGGTCATTCTGCGGTACAGGACAGATTAGTTTTGTGTCCAGTTCAACTAAAATGGTGGTTGAAAAACTCCTTTTTCCGGCACTTTTAAATCTGGGGGTCATGCAGGTTTGGGGCTCATGCTGCGTTGCAGTACAGGGATATTCAATGTCCAGTTTTAAGTAAACATGATGGTTCAAATTTATACTGCCTTCTGGCACTTTTTAATTTGTGGGTGATGCAGGTTTAAGGGTCATGCTGTGGTACAAGACAGGGATAGTGAATGGTCTGTGACTTTTTTTTTGTGACTTTTATAACCTAAAGTGGTTTTTGCCTAAGATGTAGCATGTATCCATTGACTGTTTGTGGATGTTAATTTCAGCTTCTCCAGCCTTGTTTGGGTGTAATAATGAAGGTGTTGTTTGCCTCCCATAGACTTTAATGGTAATCGCTCATAATCGATGTTCACTATCGAAAAACCTTATCGATAGCGGCCGACTATCGACTATCGCTCAATCTCGATAGCCAACGCAATCGCTCAACACTAATTATAATTGCTATAAATTCTAATTGCAAAACAGAGGACAAGTGATTTCGTTACACTCGGGGGAGTAAGGGTATGTTCACACGGGCAAATTTCGGCACGCATTTTGCGTCGTATTTGCGCTCTAATACGAGCAAGATGCGCATGAAATTATGGTAATCCATAGTTCTCATAGAACTATGGATTACGCCTCCTCTCCCCGCTCGACAATACAATCGTATTGTACGCGCAGGGAGATAAGTGACATGTCAATTACTTGCGGCGAATATGAGCCGCAAGTAATGACTGTCAATGGGGCCGGCGGGCTGCCGCCCTCCCCGCGCCGCGGGAGTACGTGCGTATCAGCACGAGTCCCAAATCACTCGGTGTAATTGCGGCCGTACTGTACGCGCCGCAATTACGCCATGTGAACACAGCCTAAATGTTCAAGTCAAAAAAGTTTTAAAAGCAAAAAATATTAAAAGTTCAAAACAGGACTTCCAGGGGCGGGGCGTCTGGTACGGCCGCTTCTTACCAGAGCTCCTCCGTGACCTGCAGTATCCAGAGGAAAACAGAGCCATCCGTCTGTTTCAAATCTACTGCACTCACCATCAGAAGTGCGGTGATCGTCTGCGATCCAGAGGACTCTTTATTGCTTCTCCCCGGAGGCACATAGCAGCTGTGGGAGCTGCACATCAAGACGCCGCTTACTGGATCCAGCCGAGCCTCACACCGCCACATCACAAAGTCCGCCGGAACTACCGAACAGAGCGGACATCGCCGCGCGATCCGACGGCAGAGCCGGAGGTTTAGAGACCACAGCGAGGGCCGGAGAGAAGACAGGAGAACAACACCTGGGAACGCGGGACGCTTTTCCGCGCGACAACTCCGGGCGCCATCTTGGTCTCCACCACGAGGCGGGTAGTGTTGAGGTGTCGTCTGCGGCGCTGTTCAGTGATAGCTTCACAGCCCTGAAAGACATCGGTGGCTACGGGTGCCGGATACCCAGGAGGAGCGTCCGGAGTTCTTCGGAGAGGTACCAGGGTGGCCCTGACGCTCAGGCACACGTGCCAAAGCCTGAGCCGCATACAACCACAGGGAGGGCGGGAGAACTGTACACAGCTCCATAAACACCACTAACGGCTGGCTGCTGCTGCCCTATATTGCAGCATCCCTGGGGCATAGACCCTGGTATGTCATCCACTGCAGCAGCGGTTACCTGCGCCCTCATACTTATCTGCGAATACCTAAACCAAGCGCCCGGTTTAAAAACGGCACAACTGGAAACAGTCCTAGCGGGAGTAGGAGCCGGGCTAGGAAATGGTACTGTGTGTCACTCTCCTTTTCCAAACTATCACTCTCATTGGGCTGGAAAGCAAAGGCCCTCATAGCAGGGCTGTGACATTGTCCCCAGATCTTGACGGCTGCCTCTGATAGTTGCCTGGTCATCTGGCTACTCTTCCCAGGCCCAATATTTTTTATTATATATACCCAGTGCAAAACATCCGAACCTAGGAGTCTGCTACCATAAAGATCACTGGAAAAGAACATTCCTAGATTCATTTCCACACCTGTCTTTAACTCTGCAGTCAAAACAATAAGTGCACTCCTGCATACATTTCCCAGAATCTACCCCTGGTTCACATCAGCACCTCAATGATATAAAGAAAGTCAAGGGCACGGCAGTAGCATATCACCGGTTGAGTGTTGTGTTTGCAGGCGCAAGTGTAGAAGCTACAGCACGCCCATACCCTGCTTTACAAAATCGACGTGGCTGGATTTGGGTCAATTACCCTCTCCACGGGATACGACTCACTGGCCCTCTTCCCCCCTCTCACTGAGTTACGGACATATCTTTAGTCATTTCAGGAAATAGACATTTCAATTTTCCTATTGTTTTCTTCTGTGTATTTAAGGTTATATGGTCGCCACCTGCATATTGCTGTTTGCTTGTAGATTTGCATTGTTCTAGTTAAAAGAGTTTCCTTACTTACAGGGTGCACATACCGTACCTCATTTTCAGTGTAAAGTCCGTAAACACACCCAGACCACATAGAGAGAACACGGTCTCCTTCTAACACACCCTCACTATCATAGCAACAAAGAACTCAAACAATCTACCGCACCTCTTCACTTGGACAGCAGAGAGCAGTGCTGCGCTGATCATTTATCTGTCTGTCTTCTCTTAGACATCCTAGCTAGCACACGTAGGATAACTTATCTCACCACTGGAGGGATCGTTTCTGCAGCATAGATAGCAGGTTACTCCATCTGCCGATTAGTTCTCTATAAAGCGCATTTAAACACTAGTGTAGCTGTGAGAATTTCCTTTTGGTAAATAACGCCAGCTGAATAGGTGTTTCACACACTCAAACCAGTCTCAGGTCCCCCTGATTTGGACACAAACACATTACTCTAGCTAACACTGTCGCAGGGACTTACGCCTAAGCAACTCTCGTACAACTAACAAGTTTGCTACCTGGTTCACGAAGCAGTAGTCATATTTCCATGCAGGTGCTGCCGCCTTCTAGTCTTTATCAGCGAAAATCTTACACCCACTACAGACAAAGTTAGGGAGGGGTCACTATGTCATATTGATATTGTGTTAGCAACTTTATATGCTTTCTTTGTGAAATGATGTTCTAATTTAAATAATCTGTGGCTTCCCATGTGACCTATCACATATCACTATTGCGGCTCTGTACCCACTCTGCAAATACATCTCGGACCCTCTTCTAATTTAGAGTATGGACAAATTTGTACAAAAAAACCCACCAGACAGAATAACACGCTCAAAAACCCTGTCATCCACTCCAAAAAAGAGCACTGCCTCTAAACCAACCAAACTGCCAGGAAGTCAACCTACTAAAGCACTGGATCACCTGGCGTCCAACATGGCCCAACCCCCTCACCACAAAAGAAAGGGACAAGGATGGACTCCCCTGGCTCTCCGAAACTAGACCCCACAGATTCCTCCGACGCTACGGCGTCGGCAGCAGCTTTGGCACCGGAAGTGTCTCGGCTGCTTCTATCGGCCCTAGCTAGACGCTTTGATTTGATCCAGGCATCGATTAATGCAGCCTTATCACAAATATCCACAAATTCACAGAAAATAGCGGACTTGGAGACCCGGAAGGCTGCCGCAGAGGAAGACCTTGCTAGACTGGACACTTCCGGTACCTCTCACCAGGCCTCTATCGCTGCTCTCTCCGCTAAACTGGAGGACTTGGAAAACCGAGAACTCAGAAACAACCTGCGCTTTATTGGCATATCAGAGTCTATTGGCCCTGAAAATCTGGCAAAATATCTCACTAATGATTTAATGTCCACCTTGGATCTAGATGCTCCCCGTAACCTACTCCAAATAGAAAGGGTCCATAGAATGGGGGGAAAGGGAGACCAGGGTAGCAGATTCGCCTTGTAATAGCTCGCTTCCATAATTGGACGGTGAAAGAGAATGTCCTGAAGGCTTATAGGCAACAAAAAGAATTGAGAGTCGGAAATGATAAGATACTGATCTTCCAGGATTTTTCAACACAAGTTTCATTAAAACGGAAAGCCTTCCACCCAGTATGCAAATTTCTACATGAGAACAATAGGAGATTTCAACTGTTGTACCCCACCAAATTGCAGGTTCTGGAGGATGGCAGACAGGTCATCTATGAGTCCCCAGAGGCAGCTACTCAACGCTTTTTGAGGGGGGAGGAGGCGGACTGATCTAACTCTCCTCTAGGTATTTAACTTTGAAGCTCTCTTCAAGAGGTTTGTTCACAAATGAGTCGCACCCAAAATGCCTTTTTCTTGCGCACCTGAGTCGCAATTCTCACCGCATCACTTGCTACGTTTCCCAGGTCACATGGGATACCCTTTTCGCAGTTTTTATTTGTGTCATGTTGACATTACCATATTGTTGGAAGGCATTATGCATAATGTTCCCCTGCACCTCTCTGATGAATGGGGCGCTCGCTGGGATGGCCTCGTCCATCATTCCACAGCAACAAGTTCTTTTTGTGTTCCCCCACACAGGGACACGGGATGAGTGCCACAGGATCCTCACTGCTAGATGAGTTTGGTACATCCTCACTTAACATAGTATCCTGGAACATAGCTGGCCTTAACACACCAGAAAAAAGGAAAACGTTGCGCCATCTAAAATGTTTGAAAGCATATATCATCTGCTTACAAGAAACCCATTAGAGGGCGGACAATTATATACCTTTGAGGGCACACTAGCTGGATCCTCCTGTGGTGGCAACTATAAATCCAAAGCCAGGGGGATGGCTATTTATTTCCAAACGGGCCTGGTTCAAGAAATACAAGACCAATACTTGGGGAGGGAAGGTTTATCTATTTACGAGTCTCTATTGCCATCAAAACATACACACTTCTAAATTTATATGCCCCTAACGCCCGGAATGGAGAGTTCTTCTCTGATCTTTTGACTTTTTTGCTTCAGAGAGAACAACCAAATTTAATTATACTGGGAGATTTTAACCTGGCTTCTAATCCTAGTATAGACAGGTCACATAGCTAAAATAATGAGACATCACCCCCAACAAGTCATGTCTTTTACCAGCTTGTAGAAGAACTTGGGGTATACGATCACTGGAGAATGGTGAAACCCCCAGGATTAATCATACACCTTTTATTCCCCAGTACACAAAACATTTTCGCTGATTGATTTTGCATTGACGTCCACCTCTTTATACTCTGACATACTAAATACTAGTATTTCACCTATTATAATTTCAGACCATGCCCCAATTCAATTGGCACTTATGAGCGCGACATCCATTCATAAACTTAGAACGTGGTCCTTCCCAAGATATCTATACCAGTCGGACGACTTTAAAAATTTCCTGTCCATACAATGGAAGCAATACATGAAAGATAACAAGGCGCACACAGATGACCCCGATCTGCTATGGCTCACTGCGAAAGCAGTATTACGCGGTTGCATTATTAATTACGTTAGCATGCAACGGAAAAAGACAAACGAATGCTTTATAGAACTTTACTCTAACCTTAATAAATTGCAGAACGAGTATATTCAGATTCCGCCAGGCAGAGATTTAGAGAAGCTCAAGAGTTCCTCAACACTTTTCTCCAAGGCCATGCCAGATTTCAAACCAACGCTGTGCAACATCATTTTTATAAATGGGGCAATCGACAGGGCAAATTACTAGCCAATCTAACAAGACCGTGGAAACCAAAACCCCCAATTGCAGCAATTAGATGTCCGGGCTCTGGAGAGATCATCAGGGACCCAGAGAAAATTGAGCAGGCATTCCTATCATATTTTGAAACGCTTTATAGTGCGACTCCATACAATGAGGAGAAGGTGGATTCCTTCCTGAAGCAGGTGGTAGTCCCTGGCATCTCTACGGAGCAACGGGCCTTTCTAGAGGGGGAAATTACTGTAGAAGAGGTACGCACGGCCATTTCCTCAACAGCAACAGGTAAAAGCCCAGGCCCTGATGGCTTCTCGGCCGAATTTTACTAAATTTTATTCTTAGAAATCTCTCCTCACCTAACCAACTTATATAATGATCTTTATTTGCGGGAAAAGATGGTATATTCGTTTTTTGACTCGAAGACAATCCTTTTACTAAAACCAGGGAAGGACCCACTTTCTATATCTTCCTACAGGCCTATTTCGTTGTTGAATAATGATTACAAGCTTCTGGCAAAAATCATTGCTAAGAGGCTCCAGCAAATTCTCCCCTCTATTATACACCCCTTCCAATCCGGTTTCGTGCCCAACACACATTCCAAAAGAAATATCAGGGTGGCGTCCGCGGCCATTTTAGTGGTGCAAGAAAAGAATCATCTGGTGTCAATGTTGCTCAGCCTTGACGTTGAAAAAGTCTTCGACAAAGTTGCATGGCTGTTCCTGGATGCCACCCTGATACGCCGTGGGTTCGGGCAAATATTTAGAAACTTTTTAGGTCTCTTACATTTAAATTCTACAACTTCTATCTCTGTCAATGGTCAAACCCCCGACATTATAGACTTATTTAGGGGCACTAAAAAGGGAAGTCCCTTATCCCCCATTTTATTTAATCTATCCCTCGATCCCTTGCTGTACCATATTTCCCAATCCCCCACATTCCCGGGCATTACTAAAGTTGGGCATGTAATGAAATTATCGGCATATGCTGATGACTTGCTTCTCCTAATTTAGAACCCCGAAAAACATCTGGCGGCCCTCCGTCAAAATATCCAGGAGGTGGGGGATCTCTCGGGATATACAATAAACATTGATAAAAGTGAAGGCTTGTTATTAAAGGGTCCATCAAAACCACCATGGACTTCTACCTATCAAATAAAATGGCAACCAGCTAATCTTAAATATTTAGAAGTCAGGCTCTCCCGTCAGCCCTCGCAAATCTACTCAGTTAATATTACCACTTATATCTCTGCCCTACAAAGCACTTTGAAAACCTGCGATCACATCCCATTGTCCTTTATCGGCAGGGCCAACCTTCTAAAACTGATTGAAATACCTAAATTACTTTATATATTCCAGATGCTGCCTATCAAACCAAAAGAGTACAAATTAATTAACGCCTTATTCAGGAATTTTATATGGGTAGGCAAAAGGGCCCGTATTCCATACCATATCCTGCAGCAACGTAAGTTGAATGGGGGACTGGGGTTTCCTAACATTAGATGTTATAATTTGGCAGCGTTAGGCAGATATATCACAGATTGGTTCCAAAATTTGGAATCGTTCACTTACCCCTCTTTGGATGGGCTATTTTTCCCCAACATTTTACTAACGAACTTCCTACAAATCCCATATGGCAAGATCCCAATGGATGTCCGTGATAATATGCTGATAATGCCAATATGGAGTACCTGGCAGAAAATCAGATCTCTACGTAACCTATCTCCTCACTTTTCCAGATACTTATCTTTCATGCAAAATCCGGACTTCCAAAATGGGACGCCCCATGGTGCGTTTAGGAGATGGCAGCAACTGGGCATAACAACCATTGAGCATTTATTGGACCCTAAAACAAGGAAGCCGTATCCATTGGATACCCTTTTATCTATATACCCAGAGGTGCAGTTCCCCTTCTTTAATTATATACAAGCTTGTGCATATATCTCTACAGTTACCAGCCACTTCCCGGAAGCGGAATGGGAATCTCACTTTTCTCCCATCTTAGTTAACCCCCCCACACGTCGTGCACATCTCTCCTTGATATACAGGTTTCTAGAGGACAAGATTGTATATGAAGGATCCCAAACGCAATTGGCAAAATGGGAACAACATGACCCATTACTGACCCCCAGAGCTCATTTTGAAAGCCATAGCGGATTCTAATAAATTTCTACCCTCTGCCCGATACATGGATACATGGATTTAACATTTTCATTAATGATCTTTAACATTTTCATTAATGATCTTACACAGGGAATACACAGTAGAATATCGATCTTTGCAGACGATACTAAGCTCTGTAAAGTAATCAACACAATAGAGGATAATATGTTATTACAAAGGGATCTGGATAAGTTGGAGGCCTGGGCAGGGAAATGGCAGATGAGGTTTAACACTGATAAATGCAAGGTTATGCACATGGGGAAGAGAAATCCATTACATGATTACATGTTAAATGGAAAAACACTGGGTAAAAGTGACATGGAGAAGGACTTGGGAATCCTGGTGGACAGTAAACTTAATTGTAGCAGCCAGTGTCAGGCAGCAGCAGCCAAAGCAAATAGGATCATGGGGTGCATTAAAAGGGGCATAGATGCACATGATGAGAACATTATTCTCCCATTATACAAGTCACTGGTTAGACCACACATGGAATATTGTGTACAGTTTTGGGCACCAGTGCACAGGAAAGACATTGTAGAGCTTGAACAGGTACAAAGGCGGGCAACAAAAATAATAAAAGGACTGGGTGGACTACAGTACACAGAAAGATTGGCAAGATTAGGGTTATTTAGTTTAGAGAAAAGAAGGCTTCGGGGGGACATAATAAATATGTTTAAATACATCAAAGGTCAATATAGAGATCTCTCCCAAGATTTATTTATACACAGGGCTGTATCTAGAACAAGGGGGCATCCTTTACGTCTTGAGGAACGAAAGTTTCTACATAAACATAGAAAGGGATTCTTTACTGTAAGAGCAGTGAGACTATGGAATTCTCTGCCAGAGGGACTTGTCATGGTGAATTCAATAACCGAGTTCAAAAAGGGTTTGGATGCATTTCTGGAGCGTAATAATATAACAAGTTACAGTGACTAGGATTCAGGAGAAGGGTCATTGATCCAGGGATTTTTCTGATTGCCAGATTGGAGTCAGGAAGGAATTTTTCCCTAAAATGAGGACGGTTGGCTTCTGCCTCATTGGGGGTTTTTTGCCTTCCTCTGGATCAACACCTTAGCACAACAGGCTGAACTAGATGGACGACTTGTCTTTTTTTAGCCTTACAAACTATGAAACTATGAAACTATGGATATGACACTTAAGATCACTCACAATGCATACTTAACTCCCAAGAGAGGGCATAAGATGGGTTTATATGCCTCGGATGTATGCTTCAAATGTGGCTCACCGAATGCTGATATTTATCATGGCTTATGGCTATGCCCGCAGATCCGAGACTTCTGGTCAACAGTGACGCGTTACATCCAGACGCATCTTGTCCCAAATTTCACTTTGTCCTCCCCGTGGACTATTTTTGGATATGTAGAGAGAGAGGGGCCTCAGTATACCCGCACAGAGATAAAACTGCTACACATGTTGTCTGCGGCAGCATGTAAAGCTGTTATGCAGGTCTGGATCCAGCCGTTATGTCCTCCCATAAACCTCTTCTTAGAAAACTGTTTTCACCTACTGAAAATGGATTGGATAGAAACTATGCAGAGGAAGGAAAAGAGTGTAGGCTGTTTCTTTACTCTGTGGGGAGTGGTGATAGACATTCTTCCTTTAACTACTAAGCAAAAACTGTATTCTTGCTTCGGCGCTACAAGCTGGTACATTGCCCAGCAAATGGGAGGATGTGATCTCATGAGACTACAATCCGACTGCAGTACAATTGCCGCTCAGGGCTACACTGGTTTAATGATGGAAGAACTTTCCTCAATGTTAAATTAAAAGAAATATCCCTAAGTCAAACCTTACCTAACCATTGGCAATTGGACAGAAAATATATGGGCCCTTCTTAAATCTCCAAGTCAAAACTACAATCTTGCATATATATAAAAATGTATATATATAAAAAAGACGATCGCGCTCTGTTCGCTGTATAAGGTGCCAACTTAATCACAAGCAGTCCCCAAATAATCAAATTCCAAAATATGCAACCCCCATGCAAATAGTATAAAACAGTGTAAACACACCTGTAATAGATGCACCACTTCCCCAGAGATTCTCACTGGATGCTCACATCAGCCAGGAACCTCGCGCTAATCCAGGTTTCTGTCCACTCAATTTCAGTTGGTGGATTTGTCAGAAATAATATATAAAAACATACAAACAGTGTGGTGTGTTCACCGCTAATACGCTCGGCCGGCAGCGTGCGGGATCCACACATACAGGCTAACAGACTAGAGTGACGTCACTAAGGCTGGAGCTACCGAAAGCCGAGCAGGCATACAAGACCTACGCGTTTCAGAGAATAACGATCTCCTTCATTCAGGGTATAGTGCCTGGCTTAGTCTGGGCCTTATATCTGTTCCACACCCTGTTTGTTACAGATGATGTTACTTAAAAGACAATCAAGAATACATTTCCCTAACCTTTAATATATTCTACCTCATAAAACAAAATAATAAATACAATAAATAATGCTGCAATGAAAAACAACAATATGCACATTAATGTGCAAAGGATTAAAACAATCACTGGAATGCTGTCCCCATTTAAAATCCCAAGGGAAAAAAGGAAAAAGAGGGGAAAGAAAGAAAGAAAAAATTCTCAGATTTATTTATTTATTTTTTTTTTAAACAAACAAACTTAAAACGCAAATAGTTCAATATCTGAATTCAAACCATTTGGTATTTGTGAATTCAAATTGAAAATCCACCTTGTTTCTGCTCTGGACATCTTACTTATTAGATCACCCTTTCGCCAGTCCAGTTTCACACTCTCGATGCCAAAAAAGACAGTATTTTCTAATGAACTTTGATGTAGAACTTTAAAGTGTTTTGATAATGGGTGTCCCAGATAGCCTCTTCTTATATTGTATACATGCTCCCTCATGCGGGTGGCTAATGATCGTTTAGTTCTGCCCACATATATTTTTTCCGCATGGGCACTTTATAGCATATATTATGCCTTTTGATTGACAGGTTATGAAGTGTTTTATTTCAAACCTTTCCATTCCATTGCAGAATTCTACCATTTTGTTTTTACTACTCATATTACAGTTTTTACAACCGTAACATTCTCCGCATGGAAAAAATCCTTATGTGCTTCATTCACTCTGCCATTCCCAAACTTATTAGAATGTATTAGTGGGGGCTAACATGTTTCCCAAGTTGCAAGCTCTTTTAAAAACTACTTTGGGAACATCTGATAAATATTCCCCCACCATTTTATCCTGTTTCAGAAGATTCCAATGTTTTTTTTATAATTCTTTTGAAAATATTGCTTTGATCATGATATTGAATCACAATCGGAAGACTAGTTACTTCCTCAGAAATTCCTATTTTTTCCGGTATTCAGATTTTTCTTTTCTTTTAAAAGTATATTTCTAGGAAATGTTTTTATTTCAAATTTGTTTTTTTTCAACATTTTCACAACAATATCCACTAGAAATAAATAGCTTCGAAAGTCTGATGGATTCTTACTCATAATGATGAACATTTGAACAATTTCTGCGTATCCACAAGAATTGACTTTTGGGTATATTTGATAACCATCTAGTAAGATGGCAACTGGAGGATGGTATGTAGCTGTTGGTGTCAGTTTTTTTTTATGGTAACTTTTTTGTCTGTAGAATTTCTTGTTCTATGAATATAGTAATGTCCAAGAAGTTTATAGTGGTTCTACTTATTTCTGAATTGAATGTTAAAAAATATTCATTATTATTAATTTCTTCCAAAAACACATTTAATGATTCCAAAGATCCTTTCCAAATAAATAGAATATCGTCTATAAACCTTTTCCATAAGGCTATATCTTCTCTCAAGAGCAAAGAAACTTGAACACCAGCGGAATTAGTACAAAGCAATGTGCTGCGTTTTATTTAGTCATCCCCAGTGGGTACACTGACGCCAATGCGTTTCAGGCTATATAGCCCTTGATCACGGCAATAACATATACCCAAAAGTGCTCTGTTTTATAGTGTTGATTAGTGGGAGGACTTATAGACTCCACCCCATCCTCGTCATATCCCTCAGTTAAAAACATATACATAAACATATGCCAAATCTATCCAATGTATGCATACATTATAACATTTTCTTTGAACACCTACTTTTCTCTAATAAATCAGGGCAAGGTCGCCTCTATACTTCATCCCAGACGGTACTCTTGTTTCCAACGTGTGTATCCACTGCGCCTCACGCAAGCGAACTTTTCTCTGCCAATCTCCACCATTCTGTGGCTTCCCCACTCTCTCAATGGCATAGCAGAGAAAGCTATCCACTGCGCCTGCGTGATGCTCCACAAAGTGTCTAGCCGCCCCGGAATGAGAGACATTGCCCTTCTTAATACTGGTAAGGGTGTTCCGATATTCTTACTTTAAATTTACGAATTACTGCTGCCATTTATGCCTTGTTGAAGTGGAACAATGTATGATGTAAACTATATCCTCGCTATCACAATTTATAAAATCCTTAATGTTATATACTCTATCCATTATTTTATTACTATGAACTTATATGTTTTTTGAGTATATTTTACACGTACCGCAACGTTGTTTTTCCACATGGTTTAAAACCCTATTAGTGAAAGCCAATTGTGCACTTTTCTTTTTAGTTTGAAAATTACTAGGAGAAATGGAACTACCTATGGTTCTATTACGTTTAGGGACCACAAATATCCCCTCAACAACAATGCCGGCCAAAACTGAATCCTTCCTCAAGATATTAATATTTTTTGAAGAAAGATTTTTTTGATCAGTTCATAATCCTGGCTATATGGCGTAGAAAATACAACTCCCTTTGTGTGGCACGGGCCCCATTTTTTTACATTTTCTGCTGAATAACAAATCATTCTGTGTTGTACCTTGTATTTTCTCTTTAGCTCTCTCCAAATGTTTTCCAGTATACCCTCTGGTGCTAATTTATTGCTCTCAGGATCCTTTGTTGCAAGACATCGTCTGGTATGGGCGTTACATGGATGACCTCCTCATGGTTTGGGGTGGTGATGTGACGTCCATACCAGACTTTGTTGCGCATTTAAATGACAATGATATTAATCTGCGATTTACGTTCTCATGTCATCAGTATCAGTTTCCCTTTTTTGGGATCTCTTACTTATAGGTGATCAGAAAGAATCTAGGGTTTTAAACGTCCCTATATAGGAAGACTTTTCAGTGGTAACACTATCCTGCGTGCAGCCAGTTGTCATCCAGCACATACAACAGATGCTATCCCCTAGGGGGAGTACTATAGAGCAACGCAGGGCCTGCACCAAAGAGATAGATTGGGAAAAGGAATGTATTACCCTTGATAAGAGACTTAGCACCAGAGGGTATACTGGAAAACATTTGGAGAGAGCTAAAGAGAAAATACAAGGTACAACACAGAATGATTTGTTATTCAGCAGAAAATGTAAAAAGATGGGGGCAGTGCCACACAAAGGGAGTTGTATTTTCTACGCCCTATAGCCAGGATTATGAACTGATCAAAAAAATCTTTCTCAAAAATATTAATATCTTGAGGAAGGGTTTAGTTTTGGCAGACATTGTTGATGAGGGCATATTTGTGGTCCCTAAACGTAATAAACCATAGGTAGTTCCCTTTCTCCTAGTAATTTTCAAACTAAAAGAAATGTGCACAATTGGCTTTCACTAATTTGGGTTTTATCCATGAGCAAAACAACGTTTCGGTACTTGTAAATATACTCAAAAAAAAATATAAGTTCACTAGTAATAAAATTTAAAGGATAGAGTATATAACATAAAGGATTTTAAAAATTGTGATAGCGATCAAATAGTTTACATCATACATGTTACCACTTGCAACAAGGCATATATTGGTAGCAGTATTCGTAAATTTAAAGTAAGAATATCGGAACACCTTACCAGTATTAAGAAGGGCAATGTCTCTCATTCCGGGCGGCTAGACACTTTGTGGAGCATCAGGCAGGCGCAGTGGATAGCTTTCTCTGCTATGCCATTGAGAAGTGGGGGAAACCACAGAATGGTGGAGATTGGCAGAGAAAAGTTCGCTTGCGTGAGGCGCAGTGGATACACACTTGGAAACAAGAGTACCGTTCCCGGGATGAATTATAGAGGCGACCTTGCCCTGATTTATTAGAGAAAAGTAGGTGTTCAAAGAAAATGTTATAATGTATGCATACATTGGATAGATTTGGCATATGTTTATGTATATGTTTTTAACTGAGGGATATGACGAGGATGGGGTGGAGTCTATAAGTCCTCCCACTAATCAACACTATAAACCCGAGCACTTTTGGGTATATGTTATTTTCCGTGATCAAGGGCTATATAGCCTGAAACGCGTTGGCGTCAGTGTACCCCCTGGGGATGACTAAATAAAACGCAGCACATTGCTTTGTACTAATTCCGCTGGTGTTCAAGTTTCTTTGCTCTTTATGGATTGGACCCCTGCCGAGAGTCCTATACACCGGGCGTTTAAGGAGTGCAAGCTGCTCACATTACTACTGGGAGCATCAGGTGCATTGGAAGACATTCAGAAGTGGTGAGTGCCAACTTCCTTCTATGGTTTTGTTTATATATATCTTCTCTCAGTTGGCCCCCTGGAAATACTGTCTTTTCCTCCCAACCACCATCTTTCCAGGGGGCCATATTCATAGAACAAGAAATTCTACAGAATTCTACAGAACAAGAAATTTATTGCTAGAGGATATTGTGGGGAAAATGTTGAAAAAACCAAAAATGAAATAAAAACATTTCCTAGAAATATACTTTTAAAAGAAAAGAAAAATCTGAATACCGGAAAAATAGGACTTTCTGAGGAAGTAACTAGTCTTCCGATTGTGATTCAATATCCTGATCAAAGCAATATTTTCAAAAGAATTATAAAAAATCATTGGAATCTTCTGAAACAGGATAAAATGGTGGGGGAATATTTACCAGATGTTCCCAAGGTAGTTTTTAAAAGAGCTCGTAACTTGGGAAACATGTTAGCCCCCACTTTATGTTCTAATAAGTTTGGGAATGGCAGAGTGAATGAAGCACATAAAGGATTTTTTACAAGCGGAAAATGTTAAGGTTGTAAAAACTTTAATATGAGTATTAAAAAAAAAAAGGTAGAATTATGCAATGGAATTGAAAGGTTTGAAATAAAAAACTTCATAACCTGTCAATCAAAAGGCATAATATATGCTATAAAGTGCCCATGCGGAAAAATATATGTGGGCAGAACTAAACGATCATTAGCCACCCACATGAGGGAGCATGTATACAATATAAGAAGAGGCTATCTGGGACACCCCTTATCAAAACACTTTAAAGTTCTACATCAAAGTTCATTAGAAAATACTGTCTTTTTTGGCATCGAGAGTGTGAAACTGAACTGGCGAAAGGGTGATCTAATAAGTAAGATGTCCAGAGCAGAAACAAGGTGGATTTTCAATCTGAATTCACAATACCAAATGGTTTGAATTCAGATATGAACTATTGCGTTTTAAGGTTGTTCGTTTAAAAAAAAAAAAAAAAATCTGAGAATTTTTCTTTCTTTCTCTCTCCCCTCTTTTTCGTTTTTTCCCTTGGGATTTTAAATGGGGACAGCATTCCAGTGATTGTTTTAATCCTTTGCACATTAATGTGCATATTGTTGTTTTTCATTGCAGCATTATTTATTGTATTTATTATTTTTGTTTTATGAGGTAGAATATATTAAAGGTTAGAGAAATGTATTCTTGATTGTCTTTTAAGTAACATCATCTGTAACAAACAGGGTGTGGAACAGATATAAGGCCCAGACTAAGCCAGGCACTATACCCTGATGAAGGAGATCAGTTATTCTTCTGAAGGGCGTAGGTCTGTATGCCTGCTGGGCCCTTTCGTTAGCTACAGCCTTAGTGACGTCCCCTCAGTCTGTTAGCCTGTATGTGTGGATCCCGCACGCTGCCGGCCGGAGCGTATTGCGGTGAACACACCACACTGTTTGTATGTTTTTATATATTATTTCTGACAAACCCACCAACTGAAGATTGAAGTGGACAGAAACCTGGATTAGCGCGGGTTCCGCTGATGTGAGCATCCAGTGAGAAATCTCTGGGGAAGTGTTGCACTATTACAGGTGTGTTTTACAATGTTTTATACTATTTGCATGGGGGTTGCATATTTTGGAATTTGATTATTTGGGGACTGTTTGTGATTAAGTTGGCACCTTATACAGCGAACAGAGCGCGATCGTCTTTTTTAAATATTACACTTTTTTTTTCTATTAGAGATTGCAGCAGGAGATTTCCCTCTGAGTTTTGTGCAGCTTGTTCCCCTAAACACCTGGCGCTTGTATCTAAAGTAGTAGTTAGTCTAAAACTACCATCTTGCCTAACCATTCCCAACTCTGGACTTGGTACAGAGGACGCTTCCAGCTGAAGATTTCGGCAGGGAGGCCCCAGGGGTCATCGGAGTGCGCGGGGGTGGGGGGGTTGGGAGATGCTGATGAGGCAATGGAGGGAAAATGGAGCATGGGTTACCCGAATACCTAAACACCATATCCATACGACTATATGATTAAGCAATACACAGGGTTTGCTAGTTCTTGTTGTAAGTTAAATTATAGTATTCCGTCTGGCTGTGATACTCTGGGCATTTAGTCATGTTAAGTCATATCTGCACTGCTAGCTCTTCTTAGATTATCTGTTATGACACAAGGAGATGTTTCTGCTGAGTTTCTACAAAGTTATGGAATGCACTCAATATCGTATCAATATGAAATATCAATGTTGCTTGGATATTGTGACTACAATTTGATAAGCTGTATGTTATGTTTATTGTATATAGATGTACAGTCTGGGTGGCAGGTTCATCCATTTTTCATTTAAACCACCCCCTATTTATGAAACATGGCCGGACCATTGTAAACTTGGCACTTCTTACCCTATGTTTCACCCATACACCCCTAATAAAATTGTAAGCTCTCACGAGCAGGGCCCTCACACCTTGTGTCTCATTTGTAAGTACTTTTAATGTGTAATGACTGTATGTTTACCCTTGAATTTCTAAAGTGCTGCGGAATATGTTGGCGCTATAGAAATAAAGATTATTATTATTATTATTGGAAAAATGAAATAAACACAGTTTTAAAAAAAAGTTCAAAACACCTCCTTTTTCCCATTTTACAAGCAAATAAAAAAAAAAAAAAGTAAAACATAATTGGTATCCCTATGCCTGTAAAAGTCCAATATATTAAAATATCGCATTGTTTATAACAAATAGTGAAAATCATAGACAAAAGTAAAAATCTGACAGAATTGCGTTTTTTTCATCATTTTGTGTCTGAAAAAAACTGGAATAAGAAGCGATCAAAAAGTCGCATGTAGTTCTAATAAAAACGACTAATGAAAAAAAAAAAAAACATAATGATTGCTCTAATAATTTGTTATCATTGGAATCGTACCAACCTGCAGAAGACTGGTAACATATAATTTATACCAAACAATGAACTCCATAAAAACAAAACCACCATGAAAATGGTGCAATGGCATTTTTTTTTAAAATTCCACCCCACAATGAATTTGTTTAAGGTTTTCCAGTGTATTATATGGTATGGTCCATAAAAAAAAAAATCATGTCCTGGGGGCGTGGCCTGCACGCATGGTGTGAGGAAGCACCGAGAGAGAGCTCCAGCAGAATCCTGCAAGTATCCTGCTTTTATCACCCACATTGGGCCCCAACTAACTTCAAAATCTGCTAAGGTGCGGCTGAGGACCCCTGGCAGGCAGCGGCTCTGAGAAGAGAGGCTCCGAAGAGGTGTTTGGGGCTGAACGGCCGGTGAGGATCCCAGGAGCTTTGGTGGGACAGAGGCCATCTTACCTTCCCTATCCTGCTGCCAGGGCTGTGTGCACACAAGCTCAGAAGGTCACAGTGAGGGAAATAAAAAAAAGCTACAGGCCTGTGTTCATACTGAAACTGCAAAAAGGGAGGCCAAAAGGGCAGTGGAGAAACTGGCAGTTGGGACTTAAAAAGATGGGGAATAAAAGCTAAAGGGAAGTTTTAAGTGGGGCTTGTTGCAAAAAATTTGGGGGGAAAGTGGGCCCAAGAGATTTTCCTAAAAAATTTCATATAAGGATGGCGTTGGGGAAAAACCGGGGATTTTTAAAGTGCATACTCTTTCCCTAAAAAGTTTTTAAACCGGTCCCCCTATTAAATTTCCGGGGCCTTATTTGGTGTTTATAGGGGCCGGGGAAACCGGGCCAAATTTTGGCCCCTACACCCAAAAAAACCCAGGCGGTGGATGCCTTTGGATTTAAAATGGGGAAAGGGGTCCGGGCGGTCCCGGTCTTTCCCAAAGTGGCTAGTTTACTGACAAAGATAAGGGCAGTTATTGCAGAAATGTAAAGGACTGCTTGACAGAAAAAATTTTCAAAATATCTGCAGGCCACAAAAATCGCATACGGGGAGCCCTTGGTTTGGGTGAGAGAGAGAAAAATGGAGGTTTGAGCGGCGATTTGGGGGCGGTTAAAAAGAACCAAATGCGTCCGGAGCGTGTACCCCTTTAATGCCCCCAACAGTTTAAAAAATTCCCCAAAACAGAGGGGAAGAAAACCAAAAATTTTCGAAAGCCATAGAAACAATTGGGGAATTCTAGGTCTCCCAGAGAGGGGGGAAGGTGATAAAGCCGAAAAAATTCAGGGAAAAAGCCTTATCCGTCAATTGTTTGCCCAAATTTTCTCTTTCTCCGCTTTTTTTTTTGAGAGGGCCCGAACCCCCACCGGGCCCACTCCCAAAACCAGGATCTCCTAAACTACGTTCATTTTAAAAGTGAGGTTTTAACCGTGACCGCGTTGCTATTTGGGGGCCGCAAGAAAAAAAAGGTGAAATTAGGTATGAAAATAAAAAGGGCTGTTTTTTTTACCCTTTATTTTACAAGGAAAGCCCAAAAGAAGGAGGCAAAAAAAATTTCGTAAGGAATGCCTCCGCAAAATAGGCTTAAAAATTGGGGTGTGAAACCCCACGGTCGGGAGGGGGGCAAAAACCGGCCCAAGCTCTGTTCTTTATTTCTCCTAAAGGGGCAAATGTTTGGTTTGGGATAGACCCCGAGAAGGAAAACGTGTTTTGTTTTTTTGGGTTGTTTACTGGATCTCAAAAAGGAAGGTATAAAAGGGGCTTTAAATTTTCTTTTTAGTGGACATTTTGGTTCGGTTTATTTTTTATTTGGGAAATTTTTGGGGTTGGTTGGGGGCTGTTGCCCCTGGGGTTTCAGATGTTTTGGGTTTTAAGGGTGTTTATAAAAAATTTATTACCTGGGGGAAAAGGGAGGGGGGTTGTTATTTAAACTTGCTCCCTTTTTAAAAAGGGGGAATTGTGCCCCTATTTTTCCTTGGGGTTCGGGGACGAGCTAAAAATTGGTTTTAGGTGTTTCCCCCTGTGGGGCGAAGATTTGAACTGTTTCTGTATTTGGTTTGGGGATTCCAAAAAAGGGCTCAACCTGTTGGGGTGGTGGGGGCCGGGGGGGAGGGGGTTTTGGGGTTTGGGTTTTAAGGGTTTGTTGTTTTATTGTTACAGGTGTGTTTTTTGGGTTGGAATGTTGTGAATGATGCCCCGCCACTTGGGTTATACAAGTTTGGAAGGTATCCCTTGGGGTTTTCAAAATGGCGATTTTAAAAATTTAATTCCGGGAAATTGTAGGGGAACTGAATTGAAAAATTAAAAAGGGCCCGGGGTTTTTTAATTTTCCCCGGGCCTATCATCCTGAAATTATCATTTTTAAAGGAATTCATTTGAGGGGTAAAAAGGTTTAAAGGCCTTGAGGGGACAGGGAAATTGGAAATTGGCTCCCCATGCATTTTTATTCAAAAATTAATGAAGGGGGGTTCAATTTTGGTTGTAAAGAGCCCTTCCCATTTAGTTTCCCAAGATGCATTTTTGCATGTCGGGATGGTACTTTTGTCATGAAGGTGAAAATTTCCGTGAGAAAAATTACGTTGTTGGGGGGGTTTTATTACCCCCGCCCCCCCTTCTCCAGGTCCTTTTTGGCCCCCAAAATTTCGGTTTACGGGCCCTTTAAACCCCTACCACCCGAGTTTTTTTATAGGGGATTTAATGCAACGCAAAAGTGGGGAACTTGTTAGATTAAACCCCAGAAGTCCCATGATGTCCGGGGGGCATGGGGACCCCTTTTGGGGTTAGGGAAAATTTTGGGATGGAGACCCCCGGGGTAAAGGGCCCAATTCCCCTGCTTTCGGGAAAAGAACCCATTTCCCCCGTATTGCAGTTTTTTCCCCCACCCCAGATATGTCTCGAGGTGCCCAAATGGGAAATCCTGCCTGGGGGAAATTTTTCAGCCCAACCCCCCCTCTTTTGGTTGGGGTGACTAGCCAATTGGGGAGCAGCCCAGAGGGTTTGGCGTTTCCCCCCAAAGTGGCCCAGGCCCCAAGGGTTGAGGACGGTTACAGGGGAAGCTTAATAGTTACGGGGAATTTTTAAAAAGGGCTACTTCGGGATTTCCTTTGCGGAATGGGATGTTTTTAAAATGCTGTGTCGGGGGGGGACTCTTTCCGGGATTCCCTATGGGGAAAATTTTTAAAAAACGGGGAAACTCTGGAGGTGGGGTTTGGGCCCCAGGAGATGGACTTTTTTAAGGTCCCAGAGGGAAAGAAAAAGGGGGAAAGAGGGAAAAGAGGTAAGGGGGAAATATAATTTGCTTCTTACTCAATACATCAAAAGGGGGTCTTGTGCAGAGGCACTTGGTTTTACTGGGGGAGAAAAGGAATGGAACGAGCTTTTGCCTTTTTGGAAAAATTGGAGACCCCAAAAAAGAATGTGGCGGGTTTTGCGACTAAAGGGGGGTGATGTTGCCCAAACCCTAGAGTTATGCGGAGAAATTTTTGCACTTTTAAAATAGGACGTTATATGCTTCAAAACCCTACAGCTTTTCGAATCCCAAATTCTGGGCTTTCTTTGTAAATTTCCCCTTTCCCGGGCAATATTGGGGAGGGGGGGGAGGCTTAGCGGCCCCCAAAATTTTGGAGGGGGAAATTTCAGTAGAGCTTTAGGGAAGAGGGCCCCGGGAAAGGCCCCGGGCCCAGATGGAAACCCCTGTGGGGGTGGTAAAAGGTTGTTTGGGGAGGAGGGGGAGTCCCGGGACTGGAGGGGGTATATAAGGGGGGGGCTTTTGGGTGGACTTTTGCCCCAATCTAAATTATGAGGTCCCATTGTGGGGGATTCCAAGCAGGGCAAGCCCCGGAGTTATGCCCCCCCCCCCTATAAACCCATTTCTTTATTAACATATTTTTTAAAAATCCGGGCCCGAAGGTGTTGCGATGGGGGCTTAATTTTCATTCTGTCAATTTGTGGGGGGAAACAGTAGGTTTCATCCCAGGGAGTCCATGATAAAAATCTAAGAAGGCAAATATCCCAAAATTGCAGATAGTTGTTAACCCCGGATAGGATGTTTGCGGGTTGCCCCAACAAAAAAGTGCTCGACCCCAATTAAAATTGGAGTTTCAGGGTGGGGGGTTTGCTGGGGGGGCAGTGGGGTTTCCCCCCTTCGGGTTCCGAAATGGCTTCGGATTCTCTATCGGAACCCAAGAAATTTTGGTAAAGGGTTTTTGGGTAAAGCCTTTTGAGTTGAATGGGGAAACCCTCGGCAGGGGTGTCCCTTATCCCCCCCTGCTGTTTTGGGGCTGGCTAAATTTAACCCCTTTACTGCTTTATAAATTAAAAACACTCTCAGATCGAAGGGTGGAGTATTAGGGGGGTAGGGAAGGTGTCTTTATTTGCCCATGATTTATTGGGAACCTGGCAGATGCTTTGGGGTGTTAGAGGCTTTATTGAACAAAAGTTGATTCCCTTTTTGGTTTTTTCTCGGGGTTTTAGAGGGGAATTTGGGGCCCAAATCGGTGTTTTTTCCCGTCGATCTTTCAGCAGGAGGAAATACCTGAGAAGTCAGTTAGTGGGCTTGATAGTTTTTAGATACCCTTTGGTTTCCAGATTAAAGAGATTTTTTTGACTTTTCCGTTACAATGCAAGGGGAAACACTAAAAAACTTGGGCAGCTTGGAAAAACACTGGCCCCATCGTTGTGGGGCGATTAATTTTTAAATTTAAAATGGTCCCTTTTTCCAAAAATTTTTGTACTTTTAAGGGTGCTCCCCCTTGATTCCGCAAACTCATTTTAAAGGGTTTTGGTGATTGATTGTGTCTTTTCTGGCTCGGGGGTATCTTAGCATAAACCTTATACTCCACTGAAAGGGCCCTTTTATGGGGGGGGGGGGGGGGGAAAAGGGCTGGCCCCTGCCGATTTTTAAAATCTATCATGTGGTGTCCCGTTAACACATGGGGGGTGGTGGGTTTTGGGGCCCAAAACCCTAAAACCCGCGGTTGGGTTTGGAGGAAACTTTGATGGGGTTTCCCTTTTGGGGCCCAAGCAAATCTTGTTTATAGACAAGGGATTTCAGGGCAGAGTTTTACCGGCTTTTTTTCTATGGAGGACAGTAGCGAAGGGAAAAAATTTTGGGGGGGGGACCCCTTTTCGAGGGGAAAGAGATAGAAAACCCCCGGTCGCTTTTTATCCCCTTGTGGAGGAAAAGGAGGTTACCAAGTTGGTCTCCCTTTGAAGATTTTTAAATTTGGGGAAAGAAGCAGTATCAAATTTTTTAGGACAAACTGTTTGTGGAGGGGCAAAATTTTGGGGTTACAGGAATTTAACTCGATGGTTGGTTTGGATAGGGGGGATTTCCTTTTTTGGTATTTTAGTTGCGCCACAAAATGTTTAAAACGTTTGGGGGGGGTTCCCATCCCAAATTAAAGTGATTTTTTTTTTTTTTTTTCCCGGAGGCATGGCCCGAAGGGGAAAAACCCGGGGCGGAAAGGGCTTTTTCATTTATGAATATCCCGGGCTGCCAACCCTCCCCCCTTTAGAGGTCTTTTTTTACAGGTGGAGGGCATATCTCTTGGGTTGGAAGCTCAACATTTGGAGGGGCTTGGGGATTCCCCAAGGCGAAACCCAAAATTTATTAGTGCTAGGAACCCGCTAATACAGAATAAGTGGTTGCATGAATTTTTTATACACCCTCCCCGGCTGGCCCCTATGGGTAAAATGCCTTTTTTCCCCCCGAAAAAAAAAAGACAAATTTGGTTATGTGAGGGGCTCCCCTTTTTCCTGTGATTTGGGAAGTTGTTTTTAGGGCCTTTTTTGGCCCCCAAAGTCCTTTGGTTTATGAATGAGAAGTTTGGGGTTTTGGGGGTTTGCGCTCCCGAGAATTTTCTCTTGGCCTGGGAGAAAAACTTAATTAAAATAAGTATGGAAAAAACAGTTTTACAGAAATTTCTGTTTTTTTATGCCAGAAAAAACTATTTGTTAAATTGGAAAACCCTCCGAAAACCCCCTTTTTTACCGCCAATGGAAACAAATCGTTAAGGTGATTTGTCATTATAACAGGCTTACTTTTGAGGCCTTTTGGGTAAAGGTCAGGTTCAGGGGGAATTTTGGGGGGCCCTTTTATCGTCTAGTCCCGTTAGGTATTTGAATCTTTAGGGTGTTTGGGGCGAAAGGGGGTGGGATTTTAATTGTAAAACAGGGTACTACTCCGCTGCTAGATTAAATTTAATGAATGGTGTGAATGGGGGTAAAGTTTTTTTTTTCCCGCTTGAATAATGGGATTTTCCCTTTTTTTTACATTTGATGAAGTTGGGGAAACTGTACGAATGTAGGAATTTTTTCTGTCTTTTAAAGGTAGGGTTTTGATACCCCATGTAATGAAAAATTTTGGGGAAAGGGTTTTTGAAGGAGGTTGTAATTGGGTTTTTAATTTGTTTTTAAAAGAAAAAAATTTTTTTTAAAATTTTAAAAACTTTTAAAAAAAAAAAAAACCACGTCATGCAAAAAAAAACACATCGTTATACATTTATGTAAAACTCTTTCAAAGTGCGGAGGAAAATATGGATGCAATGTAAACAAAAATCCCTGTGGCAGGAACGGTTTAAAGGGGTTTTACCACAAAGGCATTTCATGTCCTGCTTACGGATATGCCTACATGGCTATGTTAAAAAGCCATCGGAGTTCTTAAAACATTACCCTCAGGAAAGTCACCGGGGCCGGACGGCTTGACATATCTCTACTACAAAACCTTTAATCCTCAATTAGTAGAATATCAAGTACAAATGTATAATGCCATTTTGGAAGGTGTAGGGGTGCCAGCATCCTTCCTACATTCATATATAACCCTACTACCGAAGCCTAACAAGGACCCTATGGAGGTCTCTAACTATCGACCCATTGCACTTCTTAATTCTGATCTTAAAATATTCACTAAAATTTTAGCAAATAGACTGGCAATATGGTTGCCCCAATTAGTGCACAAGGATCAGGTTGGATTTGTAATGTTTCGCCAGGGAGGAGATAACACCAGGAAAATCATCAACCTAATTGATGCGGTCAATAAGATGGATAAATCTGCTCTACTTTTAAGCTTGGATACCGAAAAGGCATTTGACCACATCAATTGGTCCTACATGATGTCAGTGATGCAGAGGTTTGGAATAAGGGGCCCTTTTCTTTAGGCGTTATATTCTCTTTACTCCATACCTAAAGCTACAATTAAGTTGCCATATAGCTTATCCCCCCTAATAAAAATTTCGAATGGCACGCGTCAGGGATGCCCGTTGTCTCCCCTTTTGTTCGTTCTATGTGTGGAACCCTTAGCGGCGGCAATACGCCTAAATCCAAATATTAAAGGAATTAATGTAAGAGATAGGGAATTCAAGTTATCACTATTTGCTGACGACATTCTGTTATCCCTAACCTCCCCACACGTTTCCCTCCCAAATTTACAACAACTCCTTCATAAATTCTACAATCTCTCGGGCTATAAAATTAATAACTCTAAAACAGAGGCGCTGCCTCTTAACATGATAGAGGAGGACTTCCTGTCCTTGAAAGCTAGCTACCGATACAATTGGAAAACTGATTCCCTGAAGTACTTGGGTATCAATTTGACACCTTCCTTCTCAACATTGTATAACGGCAACTTCCCAGCGGTATACAATGAAATAAGATCTCTCCTTAAAAAATGGATGCCACTACCATTATCATTGTTGGGTAGAATCTCGGCGGTAAAGATGACACTATTACCTAAACTTTTATATCGGTTCGAGACTCTGCCGATCCCGGTCCCATTAAAAGACCTAAAAGCAATTAAAACAACCCTATTACACTTCATATGGTCTAACAAGAGGCATAGGATAGGAAGACGAACCATGATGATGGGTAAGAGGGAGGGAGGACTCGCAGTACCCGACATAGTTAAGTATTATTGGGCAGCCCAACTCCGCAGGATTCCAGCTTGGTCCTCATTACTAGCAACCTCAAGGTGGAATGAGGTAGAAAAGTTGTGGTTAGCACCGGGGCACCCAAACTCTTTGCTCTGGGCCACATCTCACATACAACTTGATTCCCAGCTGTTGGGCCCGATGCAATTGAGTCGGACGATATGGAAGAGATGTGCCCAGAAATTTTGGCTCTCCTCACCTAGGTCAGCTATGACCTCCTTTCTGTTTTGTCCACTGTTACCAGATAGCATGAGGAGCCAGGCGTGAAAGCCCTGGTTTGAGCGCAGATTGTTTAGGTTTGCAGATATAGTGGATCCCAGGACTAGGCAGATTCTTCCCTAGTCCGAAATGATATGTAAAATGTTCACCTCAACTAAAGGTCTGATATCAGAGATCTACTCTATACTACAAAACCCACACCCAGAGGAGCCTATCCTACACTCATATATGCCTAGGTGGGACAGGAATATAGGCAGACAGATCACTGGGATGGAATGGGACCAAATATGGAAAAGGGCGGCTCAGACATCTATCTGTAGCGTTTACAGAGAGAACCAATATAAAATACTAATGTTGTGGTACCATACCCCATCTCTGCTACACAAACTTAATCCGACAATCCCGGATCAATGTGGGCGTTGTCAAGCGCCAGGAGGCACTATATACCATATATTCTGGGAGTGCCCTATCATTCAAAATCTCTGGATAAAGGTCCACAAGTTTATATCAGACTTGACGGGTTTACAGGTTCCATTCCAACCGACCTTTTGTATACTAAATTTATTCCTAGAGCATGTGAGAAAACCTACATTGAAATTGATCTTGAGTATTCTAACAGCGACTAAATGCTTGGTGGCTTCTTTCTGGAAACGCACAGATCCCCCAAGTATACAAGATGTGTATCATAGAATCAAGACCATAAGGGGAATGGAATATTTAACTGCTCTCGTGAACAACACCTTGGATAGCTTCGAGGTTATCTGGTTACCATGGGATACATTTGTGGCCATTAATGATGTATAAGTAAAGACCTATTGACTGGCCTTTTCGAAACAGGAATGTATTAGCTCTTACTCATAAGATGTATTGCTATTTTCTTCCCCCCACCTTTTGTGTCGTGTCTTTCGAGTTATGTCTTTGGTTCAGTTATTCATGAGAGTGACTCACCATCATCTCATTAAGAGCAGACCTATACGCATGACAGCTGGGAAAAAAAAAAAAAAAGGCCTGGTTGAAACATCCTAGAAGGCTAATTGCTGATTGTTATTGATTTAATGATTTACTACATACAAGACACAGCTGTATAATGTTTTACGCTTTTTTGCATAGCGATCTCTATGCTCATTGTTATCAAACGACTGTATTTTCATGACTGTATTTTTTGATATTTGTCTAAATAAAAACACAGTTAAAGAAAAAAAAAAAGCCATCGGAAATCCAACAGCATTTTAAAGGGAACCTGTCACATAGGTTATGCCCCCTTTGCTGAGGACATCACAAGCTAGTATCAGACATGCTGGGCGACATGTATGATCGGGAGCTGCGCCTGTTTTCTGTCGAAAACTTCGCCTCACTGGCTCGAATCCCCTGTCGGAGGCAGGGATGCGATGTTAGGCGCAACCTTCGCCACTTTCGGCTGCGCCTAACATGAAGGGGCGCGCCGTGGGCATGCTGGTGCGGGACGCGGCAAATTCGAAAACTCCGAGGCATGCATGATCGCGGGTCGGCAAAGTGAGGCGCAATGCAACGCTTGCCAGCTCCGACAGGCAGACCTAGTTGAATGTGGTCTATCTGAGCGGAGAAGTCGAAGTAGAGCGCGATATTCTTGTAATGCGCTCGAGTTCTACACTTACAGCAGTACACTACTACAATAAATGAATTGTGAAGAAGAATAAATAATTAAGTAAGAAATCCTGCTTGGCAGACCACAGGTCCCAGCAAGCCTTTTGTTGGATATACTGAATTGCATTCAACTTCTAAGCAGCCCCAATACATCAAAAATTTTTGTTATGGCAAATGTGTAAGAAAACATCTGTCCAACCTCTGTGCTACATCTGCATTGGCTTATGTGATGTAAAATTAGTGTGATTTTCACAGACTTTGCAATACATTTTGTAGGGGATATTTTTTTCTGTGCAGCTAATATATATATTGTACATTTTTCCAGCACTTGGCTATGTCAGTTTATTAATTAATTAATTTGTTTGACAAATGCATTTTATTCTTCATCTTCATACTGTGTAATGTATTTCCGACGTGAAATCCGTTCCATAATTACATTGCAAATACGTGCCACACTTTGTGACGCATATTTGCAACGGATTTGCAACGGATTTAGCGTCGGAAATACATTACACAGTATGAAGATGAAGAATAAAATGCATTTGTCAGACAAATGAATTAATTAATTAATAAACCGACATAGCCAAGTGCTGGAAAAATGTAATCAATGTATTAATACATTTTTTACAATAACATTCATGACAATATATATATTAGCTGTACAGAAAAAAAATATTCCCTACAAAATGTATTGCAAAGTCTGTGAAAATTACACTAATTTTACATTAAATAAGCCAATGCAGATGTTGTACAGATGTGAATTTTGGTCTATTGTTTTATTAAATAATGAAGATATGACTTCCGGGGGCAGAGCTACCGACTGTAGCCGCATTTTAGAAGGGCTCCCGTGAACTGGTGCTTAAAACAGCGGTTTGGGCTACACTTTGCTGCCGCACGTCACACGACAGCGTTGAGGACGGCAGCCGAGACAGCCTGAACACGCATGGAAGACCCGCACTGCAACGACCCGGAACCCAGGAGCAGAATTGTAGCTCCGCCGGCCTTTGCCGCACGCAGCGGTGGCCATCTTTCCCCTCGCGGCACTAAGCCTTTATACCGCGGCTCCGACTGAGGCACTGAGGGTTGCAGGTGCCACATCAGCCGGGCAGCTCACCTGCACAAAGGAGGATCGCTCCCGCCGCCTAGCACCCGCATGAGTACCGGACGGCTGACACCGCATCTTCCGGCACAGTGACGGCCTCCCGGAGTGCACGGCGGCTGTCTCATCTGCACGGCGTCTGCTAGGATTCCCCTCCTCGGCCGGTTACAAGTGCGGAGCTAATCAGCGTCTCAGCGGTAGAACACCAGAAACTGCAGGTGGGAAGGAAGGGGGCGAGTAGATGGTGTAGAAGCGGCCTTGCCAGGCAGCTGCACGGCCCGTCCCTCCTCCCCCGGCCCTCTCGTTCACTGTTAACAGCGGGAGCGGCAGCCATTTTGAAAGACGGTTGGGGTGCGGACTGGCGCTTGGGGCGGCTGGGACTCTCTCAACTCTAGTCCCATACCATCATATTGAGTCTTCACTTCACTGTTATTTGGGCAATACCTTACAAAGGCCCCTACTATAGCCAGAACTTGCATAGACTGTGGGAAAGCAACTGAAGTGGACTGGGACGCCGCTGACACACGGCGGTCGGCAACACCCCCCACAGACGCACCAGCAATTACTCCGAACCAGTAGCTCTCGGTGAAACCCTAGCTTGCAAGGTTCTGGAACTTTGGTAGCCCGTTCTAGCATACTTGCCAACTCTCCCGTTTTTGGCGGGGGGTCCCGCTATTTGGGGTTCCCCCTCGCCCTCCCGGCAGAGTTGGCGAACCTCCCGCCACCAGCAGGCAGCGGGGGTTCTTTAAATGACCGCGGCGCCGGAGTAGCGCTGGTGCGCTACTCTTGCGCCGCCGGTCCGTTCTCACAGGCGGGTGAAACAGCCGCTGCGCCCGCTCCCCCGCCCGGAGTCTCGCTGTGCAGGGAGAAGGCAGGAGGGATCGCTCCCTCCTCCCTCCTCCCCCTGTATGCGCCGTTGTGCGCCGTACATACAGGTCAGCGGCGCAGGGGAAGTGACGCGCGGCTGCACTCACTCCCCTGCGCCGCTGAGGAGATCGGTCGGGAGCGGCCGCGCTGCAGGAGCCTGGTCAGGTGAGTGGCTTTTATTATTTTATTTTTATTAGCTGTACCTGGCAACAGAGGGGGCACTACCTGGCTACAGAGGGGACACTACCTGGCAACACAGGGGGCATCTACCTGGCAACAGAGGGGGCATTTACCTGGCAACAGAGGGGGCATTTACCTGGCAACAGAGGGGGCACTACCTGGCTACAATGGGGGGCACTACCTGGCAACAGAGGGGTCACTACCTGGCAACAGAGGGGACACTACCTGGCAACAGAGGGGGCACTACCTGGCAACAATGGGGGCACTACCTGGCAACAATGGGGACACTACCTGGCAACAGAGGGGGCACTACCTGGCAACAGAGGGGGCACTACCTGGCAACAGCGGGGGCATTTACCTGGCAACAGAGGGGGCGCTACCTGGCAACACAGGGGACACTACCTGGCAACAATGGGGGCACTACCTGGCAACAGTGGGGGCACTACCTGGCAACAGAGGGGGCACTACCTGGCAACAATGGGGACACTACCTGGCAACAATGGGGCACTACCTGGCAACAGAGGGGGCACTACCTGGAGACAATGGGGGCACTACCTGGCAAAAGAGGGGGCACCACCTGGCAACACAGTTGACACTACCTGGCAACAATGGGGGCACTACCTGGCAACAGAGGGGACACTACCTGGCAACAGAGGGGGCACTACCTGGCAACAATGGGGGCACTACCTGGCAACAATGGGGACACTACCTGGCAACAGAGGGGGCACTACCTGGCAACAATGGGGGCACTACCTGGCAACAGAGGGGGCACTACCTGGCAACAGAGGGGGCACTACCTGGCAACAGAGGGGACACTACCTGGCAACAATGGGGGCACTACCTGGCAACAGAGGGGACACTACCTGGCAACAGAGGGGGCACTACCTGGCAACAGAGGGGGCATTTACCTGGCAAACAATGGGGGCACTACCTGGCAACAATGGGGGCACTACCTGGCAACAGAGGGGGCACTACCTGGCAACAGAGGGGGCACTACCTGGCAAACAATGGGGGAATCTACCTGGCAACAGAGGGGGCACTACCTGGCAACAATGGGGGCACTACCTGGCAACAGAGGGGGCACTACCTGGCAAACAAAGGGGACACTACCTGGCAAACAAAGGGGGCATCTACCTGGCTAACAAAGGGGGCACTACCTGGCTAACAAAGGGGGCACCTACCTGGCAACAAATTTGGCTCTACTTGGCTACAAGGGGGCATCTACCTGCCTGTAAGGGGCACTACCTGGTTATGGGGGGTTACTACCTGGCTATAAGGACATCTACCTGGCTTTCTTCCAAAGCCGTTATGCAGTTAGGTGGAGTGGGTGTGGCTTTTTGAAGGGGCGTGGCATACCGACAAGATGGGCGCGCCGCCCACTGAAATCTCCTGCTTTTTCATTTTCAAAAGTTAGCAACTATGCGTTCTAGCTAAGAACAATACATATCCTGGAGATTTATTTTGGTGGCTGCAGTTTCAGGCTACTTGGTCTTGAACATCCTAAAATACAGTGGAAGAACTCTGCTGCCACCGGGTGGGCACTTGCTGCTACTTGGAGTTGGCAGCATACCATTTTGTACCAGCTTTGTTTTGGACACTGTAGCGCTTTCAACTTGGTGTGTGACACACATTGGTGTATAACTAGGTCCTGGGACTTAGCCAGCACTGCAAGCCGGTTCCATATCTAGCCAGGTGCCCGGTTCTTGCCGGCACTGTAAGCATCCTCCTGTCTAGCTAGGTGCTGGTCTTTTGCCGGTAATGTAGGCGACCACTCCACTTCCTTCCCTTTTTGCGTTTCTGCCTCCTTCCTTCCTCACGTGTCTCTCCCCACCCCCCTCCTCGTGTTTCTCTCCCCCCCCCCCCCTTTTTTTTTTTGTTTGTATGTGTACAGTTTGTTGGTCTGTTTGTGTTTGCAGGCAGAGCGTTGCTATTGACTGCCTAAACAGTTCCACTACAATCTGCAGGGTGCACTATCACTCTGGGATACAAACACAGCACCTCCAGTAGTCGCTAAACTTTGTGACTTTGACTCTGAGCACCTTGAGCAGTGTCTCCCATAAGCTTACATTCTTTTTCTTAATAGGTAAATGTATAAAGGCTTCAATCACTAGAGGGCGCCGAAGATTTGCTTTTGGCATAGTTGGTAAAGTTTATCCCTCTAACTTTTTCATTTTTGCTGAGTCACTGTGCATCTGCAGTACATATAGAGGTATCTAGTAGTGATTTGTTACTTTCTTGACATGTGACACCTGGGGTCATTCTTGTCTCTCCTGACACTCTATTTTTGACATTCTTTAACCCTTTCATCCCTCTGTAATGGAGGGATGAATAAATACCTCTCTAGATCTCAACCAAAAAGAAGCACGCGCCAGCACACATCCTCGCCTGCTGCAGCGACTCCTCCAAAGCCTACTAAGGCCCCTAATCCATCTAAAGGAGCCACTAAGACTCCGAAAAATAAGCCCCTTACTATGTCTCAGGGCACTCCCCCAAGGGTGGTAGTGGAGGACTCTGCCTCTTTCCAGGGGGCACGGCTGTTCAGGATTCCGCCTCTCCGTCGAGTCCGGCTGGACCCCAGCAGGGTGGTGAGCCACTTACCTTAGCTGCTATAGCCCAAGAGGTCTCCAGAATCCTAATGCCCATGATGGATAAACGATTTGAGGTCCTACATACTTCAATTAATTCTGCATTAACAATGATTACAGCTAACACGCAGAAAATAGTGGAGCTTGAAAACAAAGTGACTTCTTGTGAAGTCACTACCTCCAATGTGGAGCAGTCACTCGCACAAGTTAGGGAAACCGAAGTGGTGTTAAGAGACCGGATCGAAGATCTGGAAAACCGTAGTAGGAGGAACAATCTCCGCTTTGTAGGAATCCCGGAGTCTATCACAGAGGATGCCTTAATAACATTTCTTACGGAGAAGCTTCCTAATGCATTGGAGATGGATGTGCCCACAGACAAATATGTAATTGAAAGAGCCCACAGGTTAGGACCGCAGAGGCAGGAAGGGGAAAGAAATGCGAGACCATGCCCGGTAATAGCAAAATACCTCAACTGGGCAATCAAAGAACAGGTGCTACGGGCTTACAGGAGGCGTGCTACCCTCATAGTTGATGGTACCAAGATCTTGCTGTTCCAAGATTTTTCTGCAACTGTGGCCCAAAAGAGAAGACTGTTTACCCCAGTGTGTAGACACCTTCATGAGCAGGCGATAAGGTTTCAGCTCATGTACCCTGCAAAGATGAGGGTGCAGACGGAGGGTCGGCAGCTAGTTTTTGAGGATCTGGCTCAAGCCAGGTGCCATTTTCACATTGAGGAGGGTTAGTTAGGAAAATAACGCTACACAGGGAGACGCAGGGAAATTTTGGCTCTAGGGTTTCTTTTATTTTACTGCGGTAATGCAGCCGCTAAAGCAGGTTGATGTTCAGTGGGCCAGATTTCGGTCACCCTAACCTGCCATTTCTGTCTCAGTCTGTGGCACCACCATAACACCTAGGCAACAGGCCCGCTGTCTTGGGGTAATACTAGATTCTAATCTGTCCTTCACCCCTCATATCCAATCCCTTGCCCGCTCCTGTCATCTGCACCTCAAGAACATCTCCAAAATCCGTACTTTTCTCACTGTGGAAACAGCTCAAACCCTCATTGTTGCTCTTATTCACTCTCGTCTTGACTACTGCAACTCCCTGCTTATCGGTCTCCCTCTCTGCAAACTCGCCCCTCTTCAATCTGTCCTGAATGCAGCAGCCAGGCTTGTCTTTCTTTCCAGCCGCTATACTGATGCCTCTACCCTGTGTCAGTCACTGCACTGGCTACCTATTCAGTACAGAATACAACATAAACTCACCACTCTCACCCATAAAGCTCTCCACAGTGTTGCTCCTCCCTACATCTCCTCCCTCATCTCTGTCTACCACCCTACCCGTGCTCTCCGCTCTGCTGATGATATCAGACTACATTCCTCAATCATTCGAACCTCCCATGCCCGTCTCCAAGATTTCACACGTGCAGCACCAGTTCTATAGAATATGCTACCGCGGGCGATCAGGCACATTCACAACTCTCATAGTTTTAAGAGGGCCCTGAGAAAACATCTTCTCAGCCTGGCCTACCAAGATCCCTAACTGCTATCACACACATTTGTCACTCCCTACACTAGGGCACTCACAGGCACTTATCTGTATATAGATGTACTGTCAGGGTGGCAGGGTCACCCAATTTTTATGTAAACCACCTCCTATTTATGAAACATGGCTGTACCATTGTAAATCTTGCACTTCTTAACCCTTTGTCTCACCCATACACCATAATAGATTGTAAGCTCTCGCGAGCAGGGTCCTCATACTTCGTGTCTCATTTGTAAGTTCTTTTAATGTGTAATGTCTGTATGTATACCCTCTAAATTGTAAAGTGCTGCGGAATATGTTGGCGCTATATAAATAATGATTATTATTATTATTATTTTTGTTTTTGTTATTCTTGCTAATGTTGTTTCTGATAAATGTGCGTGCTCTGTTCTGCGGGTTTATCCCCTCAGGTGTGGAGAGGCTGGTAATCACAAGGTGCACCTCATCTCTCGCTGGGATGGTGGGGACATCGCAAATTGAAAGAACCCACAGCTTACAAAAGCAGATGAGTAGAGTAACATGACGGGTAGAGTAATTGAGGCGGGCATCTCGGAGGAGGGACCCATTAAAATACTTACTTGGAATGTGGCAGGACTCAACACTCCCATTAAGAGAAAGAAGATATGCGTACATTTAAAACGCTTCAAGCCTGACATAATCCTTTTACAGGAAACTCACTGGAAAAAAGATAACACGGTGGGTCTGCGTTGCCCTTGGCTGGAGTCCTGCCATATGGCCAATTATTCCTCAAAATCGAGGAGGGTAGCCATTTTGTTTCGAAAAGGCCTGGATTATTTGGTAGAAGAAGAGGTTAAAGATGAAGGGGGTAGATATATCCTGTTAAAGATATTGCTTCAGGGTGTCTCGTACACACTGATTAACGTGTATGGCCCTAACTTAGCCACTACAAACTTTTTTGCTAAATTGAATTCGCTCATGTCATCTAGAGCAGATACAAATGTCATCCTGGAAGGAGATTTTAACGCGATCCAGTGCTCCTTAATGGACAGGTCAGCATCTACTCAGCCGCTGTCTCCGGCTGCTAGAGACATATTGACTCTGGCAGATAATAACGCATTTTGCGACCCCTGGCATACCCTGAATATGGACGCGAAGGAGTTCACGTTCTACTCCTCGGTTCATAAAAGTTTCACTAGTATCGATTATTTTCTTATTTCCCTAGGATGGTGGGAGTCGGTGGTGGACTCCAAGGTCCATGCTATAGCCGTTTCGGATCACGCCTCAGTCCCATTGTTGATCTCACTCCCAGGGTCACAATTCAAGAGTAGGTTTTGGCGATTTCCGGGCTACTTGTTGCAATCTGAGGATTTTAAATCCTTTTTGCAGGTACATTGGACTAATTACGTAGATGATAACTTAGCACATATAGAAAACGCTCCTTTTTTCTGGGCTGCTGCAAAGGCGGTTATGAGGGGCCATATAATTAATTATGTTGCATGCAGGAGACGGGAGGCGCAAAACAAATTTGAAAAACTGCAGGCTACCCTATTGTGGGCGCAGAGGGAACTGGCGGTCACCCCATCTGCGAACGCGGAAACAACGTACAAGTAAGCCAGATCGGTTCTGGAATCTTTTGTGCAGAGTCAAGCGAACTGGCTAGTTAAACTTAATCAGAATAGATATTTCAGGGGAGCAAATCGGGACAGTCGGATGTTGGCGCGACTGGCTAAAACACAATATAGTCGTAAACCAGTGTTGGCCCTGAGGGATCCTGCCTCCACGGCGCGATACACATTGCCAGAGGAGATCTCAGGATTATTTGTTGAGTTCTTTGAGGATCTCTATAGAGCACCGCCGACTGAGATGGATCAGATAGAGTCTTTCCTAGCCTCGGGGTCCCTTCCGGGCCTTAATGAGGAACAGCAGGCATTTTTAAATGGCCTGATTACGGAGGAGGAGGTGAGGACGGCCATAGCATCCTCAGCCAGTGGGAAGTCGCCTGGGCCGGATGGCTATGGCAATGAATATTATAAGCTTTTGTCAGTCGAAATCACACCAGTACTCTATAACACAATATATCGGGATCAGAGAGCGATGGAGCTATTTTCGGAGTCATGCACTGTTTTGCTCCCAAAACCGGGCAAGGACCGAACCTTGGTAAAAAACTATCATCCAATAGCTTTGCTCAACTGTGGTTATAAATTTTTAACCAAAATCTTAGCGACTCGACTTCAAACCTTTCTCCCTCACATAGTGCACCCTGCCCAGAGGGGTTTTGTGCAGGGATGTCAGGCAGTGAAAAACATTCGGGAGGTGGTGGGGGCGACAGTGAGGGCTACGGAACCTTCCTCAGACATCTTGATGCTTCTGAGTTTAGATGCTGAAAAAGCATTCGACAGAGTTTCGTGGACCTTTCTGTCTGCCACCCTGTCAAGGAGGAACTTTGGTCCTACATTTCTAAATTTTGTCTCTTACATCCAAGAGGGGTCGTATACGAATCTTTTAATTAATGGGCTACTCACTCCACCTATTAATATGTTTAGAGGTACCAGACAGGTTTGTCCACTATCTCCATTGCTCTTTGATCTTGCAATAGATCCGCTGCTGTATTACTTAAAACCAAGTCGCGCCACGGATGAGAGTCTGGAAGATTTCCATCGTGGATATGGGGGTTTTGCCGATGATGTACGGGTGATTTGAAAAATCCGCGACAAAAATTTACAGGGGGTTTTGCGGACATTGCGGAAGGGGGGGACCCCTTTCAATACCACATTAAATTTTTGACAAAACAACGAAAATGTCCTTAAGGGACCAGCAAAACCTCAGGGCCCCCCACTTTACCCTTTTAATTTTGGGTATTAATAAGATCCCTTTATTTGGGAGTTCAATTATCGAGATTCCCTTCAAATTTATACAAAAACAATATTCCCCCCTTAAAATTTTCGATGGAGCAATTTGCAGCTGGGGGCAGCTCCCCTGTCCTATTGGGCAGGGAAACTTGATCAAGTTAGTAGAATTCACAAATTACTGTATCCCTGATCTTTTTCCCACTTTATGTGGGGCGCAAAGATGAGAACGCTAAATTCTTTTCGACGTTTTTTTGGGGGTGGTAAAAGGCCGCGATCCCACTGGTCATTTGCAGCAGCCCAGGGACAATGGGGGTATTTTTTCCCAAAAATATTCGGGCATAAAACGGGCGCGCTGATCCGCCAGGCAGTGGATTTTTTTTGAAAAGCACCTAGATACAAGATCTAAGTAGAGCAATCCTTTGTAGGAAGCCCCGGGTTGGTAACTTTTGCACCTCCCTTTGCATCAAATCCCAAACTGATTCGTCTAACCCACTGATATTTTCAACATGGCGGGGGGGCAAAAATTTAAAGGGGGCGCTCTACATCCCCCGCTTCAATGTTCCGCACTTTTTTAGATTTTTATTTAGGAGAAAGGGGGATACTGTCAGTTCATGATCTAATAGACACTGAAACACGAGGATTTTAAAATTTGAAGAACGGGGGCTAGGTTCCCGGAGGCAGGGTTCCCCCTTTTTCCCTTATTTAAGGCTTTCCAAACTATGTTTTGTATTGATTCCATGTTTTCACAGAAGGAATGGGGCCCTTGTTATGTAAATTCTTGCTTAGGAGCATTGTGGAAAGGGGTCTGTTTCTCATTACTTATAACTCTTGCATAAACCCTTATTTTTTTGGGACAAAAAATGGCGCTGGCAAAGTGGGAGGAGATGACCTAGCCTGGATCCCCACTTTACTCACGCACTAGCTAACAGCCCCAAATTTCACCCTCAAGCAGGTATTGGGAGATGTCTCTAAGTTTTATCACGGGGTTAATTACCCCCATTAGAGGGCCACGCATGGGCATAACCCAGAGAGTAGCTCTTCCATGTGGGGCTGGGGGGCGGATTGTTTATTGCCAGGAGTTGCCCCCGTGAACGGGTTTTTGGACACGGGGGGAGTTGTTTACACGAAGACTTGACGAATTATGTTTCCCAGTAATCCCCTAGGGCTATATTTGGCATATAATTTTCATCGCCCCATGTACCGGGAGTAGAAAACTCTTAGATTTCAGCGCAGGGGTTAAAAACCCTTTTAACACTAACCACAAAAACCACCTCCCTTTTTTGGTTTTTTAGTAAATTTTCCTAATATTGAAAAAAGGATTGGGTAGAGGCCTCAGGGGAAAAAGGAGAACATGTCCCAAAACTTTTTCCAAGTCTGGGGTAGTTTTATTCCCTTACTTCCACAGAGAATACAGGGGGCTATTAGGGAGTGCTTCATCCATACCACATGGTTGCAGGAACAGGTATTAATGGGAGAGACACCAATTTAGGAGATGTTGTGACTTTCCTTACCCGAATGATGACTAAACCTGCCTACGCCTTTGACTCGCTTCTGGGTGCCTGGGAACCCAGCCTTAAGTGATGGAACAAGATGTTGGTAGTAGAAAGCGGTGATCATGCTGACTAATCGCTCTGCCAGGACCAGAGGTGGGGGGGGATTGGAGAACGGAGCACTTATTTATGTATGTTATATTGATGTATGTTGTACTTTTGCCTGGGCCTAAAGAAGCATGTAGCTTTCCTGTTTTTGCGACTTATGCCTTTTCCTTGTGGAGACAGATAGGAGTTGAAGGAAAAGGCATGGCCTATAATCTGAGTCACCATACTATCAAGAAGACCCTAGTCTAACATAGAGCAGGTTTAACTGCACTCAGAAAGCTTGTCTAGTGGTTGGTTGACTGGGAATTTACATGTTTTTGGTTCTTTGGAGCAGATATGAGATCGCAAAAGGAGGGCTCAGGTTGGGGTTTTGTTTAATATTGTTTTTATTTTATTAATTTTAAAAATGGTGATACAGAGTGCACATGTTTGCAAACTTTGAATCTTCTGTTTTTTAATGACTTATTTACAAATTGTATTTTGCAATCTGTGATTGTTGTACTTTGTGTTACTTAATAAAAACATTTAAAAAAAATAAATAAAATAATGAAGATGTATTTGTACAGATGTGAATTTTGGTCTATTGTTTTATTAAAAAAGTAAGATGTAATAACCTACCCTTAGTTAAAATCCCGATTAATAGAGGTACACGGCAGGGCTGCCCATTATCCCCTCTTCTCTTTAACTTATCTATTGACCCGCTAATAAGACATCTAGAAAAGAACACACCCTTTGAAGGAATTCAAATTGGCTCGAAACAAATAAAGCTCTCGGCTTTCGCAGATGACATCTTACTCTATATTACTGACCCAGAACACGTGTTGCCGGGGATACTGGAAGATCTGTGGGCTTTTGGCTCCCTGTCGGGCTTCAGGGTCAATGAGGACAAGTCGGAGGGACTACTTCTAAGAGGTCCGTCCAACCCCCGTTGGTCGGTACATTACCCATTTAGGTGGCAATGTCACACACTATCATGCCTCGGGGTTCTCATACCCAAGAAATGCAACCAAATTTACAAATATAATGTAATACCCTTTTTGGGAAAACTCTTTGCAACCTGGAGTAGGCTGACTTTATCCCCATTGGGGAGGGCAAACTTGGTCAAGATGATCGCATTTCCAAAACTGTTATACTTACTACAATCACTGCCACTTTATTTAAAACCAAAGGAAGTAAGAGAAATCACGGGCTTGTTTCGGTCTTTTGTCTGGAACAACCGTAGACCTCGCACAAGTATGATAGTCTTGAACCAACGCCGCTCCAATGGGGGAATTAATTTCCCACAGATCCAACTCTACAGTATTGCATCGCAACTTAGAGTAGTAGGAGACTGGATAACCAACTCCAGTACTTTTACGGATGTTAACTTAGATCAACAGCTTTCCCCTAACATCTCATTGACGAGCTCTTATAAACTCACTTATCAAAATCTTCCCGTGAGACACTGCAAAACCCTTACTAATGACAGTATGGGGTACATGGACAAAAAACGAGACAGATCTTAGGATTAAACTCAAATCATTCCCTTCTGTTACCTTTCGTAAATAATCCAAATTTTCACATGGGAAAGCCTCCTCTCAGATTCAAACAGTGGCAGGCGTACGGATACATAGAATAGCGGGTCTGATAGACTTCAAAACCAGACACCCTACATGTTCAACGAGGCTAAACTTAAATTTCCGGACCTGGGTCCGCACCACTTTCATTATATGCAGGCATGCAGTTATATGCTGGCAGTCACAAAACAGCTGACAGACTCAGATTGGAACGATCCATTCCTTAAAATCACGACAACATCTCAACGAACAAAACGTTTACTCACTAGATTTTACGCCTCGCTGCATAAGCCGTTGGATTATTCCAAAATACAAGGTGGTCTCGCCCACTGGCCAAAAATAATTCCCTCTTTGTCCCCTAGCCTCCTTCTCACCTCTCTCGAACAAGCAGCCAAATATCTACCGACTATGTCATACTGGGAAATGGCCTTTCGAATTGCCCACAGATCGAATATCTCACCTCATAGAGGCTATCTGATGGGCCACCAGACACCCACACATCCAAAATGCAGCCACCTCACGCAGACCTTTTTACCTCCCTTTTGGGTTTTGCCCGCGATACAGACCTTCTGGTCCACAATCCACCCCCTTTACCACCAGGAATTTTCTTCCGAATTGCCCCAATTCATGCACGTGGGCATTTGTTTGGGATCTTCCATGAAGATTACACCGCACTCCCAACCTTCCAAAAACGACTCTTGTAATTATGTGGCAGCAGCAGCCGGGAAGTCTGTCCTTGCAGTGTTGGATTCAAACGAGCCCGCCTACACTAAAACTATTTGGATAAACTGTCACATATATTCAGAATGAACTGGATAGGCACAGCAAAACAAAAAGAAAGACTGGCAAAAATTTCTTTCGCACATGTCGCCGTCATCACTCTCTTACCCATACACATAAGAACAAAAATAAGAGAGTGCTTCGAATTACCACCTGGTACCTGGCAATCAGCCAATGAAAACCTGATTCATAACACACAATTTGATATTTGGGGGTTGCACTGCAACTCTGACTTCGGACCGGGTGTTTTGGATGCACGGGTCGTAGGTAGTTCCTTTTTGCCCTGTCTTCCCCCCTTCTCCCCCTTTTTTCTCTCCTTTTGTTCTATTTACTTTCAAGGTTAAATTTGGAAAAAAGCGAACATAAAAATAGCGTATGGGAAGAAGACACCAAACGAGTCTGGGTATAAAATGACAAACTTACCGGGGCTAAAGCCCTTGAGACTAGCGATGTAATGCAGTACAACTGGAAATTGAACTGTTAAATGTCGGACTGAATTACCAACCATGTTATGGTAGAAAATATACCTTTTTTGTTCTAACATAACTGTTACTTCTGGCCAATGCTGCCACAAGTTTTGACATATGTTGAAAGTGTTTGCAATAAAAACAAGTCTTTAAAAAAAAAAAAAGTAAGATGTATTTGTTCTTCATTCACATTGTATTCTATTTTGTATGTCCAGCAAGAGCCAGCACAGCACAGGTGTGGCTGGGACCTGTGGTTTCTCCAAGCAGGATTCTATGTTCCCAGAGCTTAGTTCTGGACGTATTTACGGACATATTTACGTCCGTAAATACATCACCAACTGAGCCTAAAATAATGACCAAGTAGCTTAGAATGGCTATCTATGGGAAATCCGGACATATTTACGGTCCTGTTCTAGCTATTCTAGAGCTTATATCTATTTGCTTTAATTTTAATCGATAAACTTTTTCTATACATTGCTATGTCTTTTATTCAACTTTGATTTTTCTCTTTATTCATTCATTCATTTGAAAGACAACTCTTTTTTGCTATTCACTAACATGTTTAATGATTTTTCGCTGAATTCCAGCCTGTCTAGAATCGTAATACATGTTAGGCGCAGTCCTTCTGCGCCTAAGTCCCGCACTGCGCCTTACACACTGGTGAGGCGCAGTGAACTTTACACCGCATGTATGAGCGCACTTCGGGCACCGACATAAATGAGGCGCAGCTTTCACTTTAGATCGGGCAAAAACGGGCGCTCCGACACGCCGATCTTCATACATGTCGCCCGCTGTTTCCAGCAGTGTGTAAAATATGTGCAGGTTACTAGATGGTACTTATTGCCGAGGATAGGTGAAGTATTAGACATGTAGTGATGGGGTGATGCACTGCCATCAATAACAGCAGACGGCACAAGTATTCTGGGGAACTTCAGGCTTTACTCACGGTACAGTCTATTTCTTGTGGACGTTACATAGTTATGAAGCAAGGCACATGTCACTTAAACACATTTTAGATAATCTTTTTCTGGACACTCAGTGACTCTCTCAACCCCTTTATGGTTCTTGCCCAGTCCAGCTGTGCAAGGTGCTGGCACTGGTGCTGACCCCCAGCCCAGCCCAGCTGTGCAAGGTGCTGGTGCCTGGTGATACAGGGCACACTTTGTCCACTCTATGGGTCCCTTGACTTTTCCAGGAGTCCCCCAAACTGCCCATCTGTAATTCTGGGTTGTCTGACTCTCTCCAGGGTCCACTCTGTCTAGATCTCCACTTTCTCTGTGTCAGTGCCTAATCAATCTCAGGTATTGCAGTGCTGCTCTCTTCTGCCTTGGCCTGCCCTGTCTATTGGCGCCTGGATAGACAGGGGTCCCCTTAACTTGCTGCTTTCAACAAGAACTATATACACCAAACATACTTATACAATTAACCTCATTTACATCTCCCACCTTTTTAACTGAAGCCATAAAGGAGGGTAATTGTATATATTATACTGTATTATATGGGGAAATGTGTAGAGTGATATAAGATGTCCCTTACAGTATAGAAGGGGTAAACAGTCTAGAGAGAGTGACAGTTGGGACTGTTAGGGCAAACAGCCAATCAGGAGAGCTAAAGGGGGCGGAGCTGGAGGTCATACAGACAGTTATAGGAGGGAGGCTGTCAGCCCCTTAATAGTTAGTATAAGTATGTTTGGTATATAAAGTTCTAGTTGAAAGCAGTAAGTTAAGGGGATCCCTGTCTATCCAGGCACCAATAGACAGGGCAGGCCGAGGCCGAAGAGAGCAGCCTGACTCACTGGTATACCTGAGATTGAGCAGGCACTGACACAGAGAAAGTGGAGATCCAGACAGAGCGGACCCTGAAGAGAGTCAGACAACCCAGAATTACAGGTGAACAGTTTAGGGGGCTTCCGGAAAAGTCAAGGGACCCATTGAGTGGACAAAGTGTGTATTGTGTCACCAGGCGCCAGCACCTTGCACAGAAGGGCTGGGATGGGGGTCAGCACCAGTGCCAGCACCTTGCCCAGCTGGACTGGTTCGGAATCATAAAGGGGTTGAGAGAGTCGCCAAGTGTCCAAAGAAAGAGGGTCTAAAATGTGTTTACATGACATGTGCCTTGCTTCATAACTATGTAACGTCCACAAGAAATATACCATGAGTAAAGCCTGAAGTTCCCCGGAATACTTGTGTCGTCTGCTGTTATTGATGTCAGTGCACCACCCCTTCACTACATGTCTAGTACTTCACCTATCTTCCGCAATAAGTACCATCTAGTAACCTGCACATATTTTACATTATGTAAAGGAGGGTAATTGTATATATTATATTATACTGTATTATATGGGGAAAAAGTCCCAAATGTTTAAGATGTCCTTTTTCCGTATAAAAAGGGGGTTTAAAAGTCAAAGGGGGAGTGCAGTTGTGAAATGTTAGGCTATTTTTCAACGGTGTATTTGCAGGGCGTTAAATTCGCCCGCAATTAAGCCGTGTGGACGGGGGCGGGGGGGCGGGGGGCGGGGGGGGGCGGGGGGCCGGGCCCTTTTGGGGGCCCTTTAAATTTAAAACCCCCCAAAAAAACTCTCTGTTCCCGAACCTCGCGGGTCCAGGGGCCCCTGCCGTGGGCCCGGGAGCACCGACAGTTTTTTTCCCTGAAAGTTTCATCCGCTGGAAGCACATACAACTGAGGGGGTTTTTGCAAGAAGAGAAACGAGCGCCCCGCTCCCGCAAAGGGCAGTGTCAGACTGGCTCTCCGGAGGTGTTGGGACCTCTGCTGGGGGACGGGTCCAAAACAGGGGGCCGCGGGTTTCCCCCTTGCATTTAGGGGCCCCCCTCGGCCCCTTTCTGTAAACTTTTCGGGACGGTTGGAAGTTATGTTTATCCGGCCCCCGCCTCTTTTCCCCCCGCCCCAGCCCTCTTGACTTTTGCACCGAGGAGCTGCCGGTTTGGACGGGCCCCGCCGGCGACCAAAAGTGACGTAAACCCCGTCCCAGTGTCCCCCCAGGGGGGTCGCGGGGTTTTCCGGGAGAAGTAAGGTGAGTATTAATGTTATTTTTTATGGAGGTTAATGGGGGGAAAGAGGGCCTTATATTTATATGCCCTTTCCTTTAGTGTCCCTATATCTTATACCTGCCCCGAGGGGCCCCTATATATATTAATTTCCCGTTGAGAGTGCCCCCCTTTACCTCCTGATTTCCCCCCATATTTATATCCGGGCCCCGGGGTGCCCCCTATTTTCTGCCCAGTGGGCCCCAAAAACTTTTTCCGCCTGAGTGCCCCCTATATAACTGCCTGAGTGCCCCCCTTTTAACATCCTTCCCAAATGCCCCTATATATATATAAAACCTGTCTGAGATTTCCCCATATACCCGCCTTTAGTGCCCCAAAATCTATATACCTGCCTGGTTTTTCCCCTATATTTTCTGCCCCCCGTGCCCCTAATCAAAATTTTAAACCCGCCGGTGTTTTTCCCCCAAAAACCTTGAGTGCTCCTATATTTTATTTTTCCTTCCCGAGTGTCCCTATATCTATATCCCCGCCTGAGGTGCCCCTATATTTCCCCGGGAGTGGGCCCCCATATTATATACCTGCCTTTAAATGGGCCCCATATACCCGGGCCCGAGTTTTCCCCCCATATCTTTACACCTGCCTGAGTGTCCCCCTTTTCTATTTTTTTTTAACCGCCTGAGAGTGCCCCTTAATATTTGCCTGGGGCCCCCATAATCTATATCCTGGGTGAAATGCCCCCTTTTTTTTCCCGCCTGAGTGCCCCCATTTACCTGCCCTTTTGTGCCCCAAAATTTATAACCCGCCGAGTGCCCCTATTTATTAGTGGGCCCCCATAATTTTTACCCGCCCGAGAGTGACCCTAAATATGTATTCCCCGCCGAGAAAGAAAACTATTTTCCCCCAAACCCCCCCACCCACCCCCCCCCATAAATCCTTTAAAAACCTGCCTGGGAGTGCCCTAAAAACTAAAATACCTGCCCAAAAGGGGACCCCCATTTTCTATATATCTGCCTGAGAGTGACCCCTTAAAAACTATTACCGACCGGGCTGAGGGGACATGTTTTAAAAACATGCCTTAATTAGGGGGAAAGCTTTATAACCGTTTTAACCCAAGGGGGAAAATCTATAAACCCCGTCTGAGGGACCTTTTACATGGCCTGCCTAACTGCAGGGGGCCTATATTAAACTGCCTATCCGGGGGGGCCCATTTCAAACCCCATTAATTGAGGGGGCTTAAATACCTAAAGTAAGGGGGTTGCTGGGAAATTGGGGAGGGGGTTTAAAAATTTTTGTGTCCTAAAACTGCAGGGGCGGGGTTGGGGGAAAATCAGCATGAAGGTGTTAAAGGGAAAGGGGAAGAAAAGGGAAAAAAATGAACAACCCCCGACCCGAAAAGGGCGTCTCCCCGTGAGTCAAATAATGGTAACTTCATTGGGAATCACTAAAATTTCCTGCGAGCCTAAAAATACAACTAGTATTTACCCCTATCTTTCACTGTATGGCGGTTTTTAAAAAAGTCTTCAGGGAGCCGGTACAACCCGATATTACATGTGGTGGGAAATTTTTGCCCCCTTTGGGCTGGAGATATTTTTTGATCCTTAAGTAGTAATAGTTTTGAGTCTTGGTTTTGTAGTTTTTTTTAGCAACAATCATTCGTCTGGTATATTTGCTCCATGTATCTGTGCATTTTTTGGTGACTGTTATTTATAAGGTATTATATCGTCATACGGAGGTGAGTGATTTTGAAAAAGCAAATTTGTCAGCTCTGATTTTCATTGTACAGTGACTGCTGAGGTGATGGATGGGATCTATGTGGAATATGCAGAAAAAGTAGTGACAGGAACAGAAGGTTTTTCTCACTAAAAACACATGTCGCAGTTCACAATGTGGCGTGAAAAATGCTGTGTGAACCCAGCCCTACTGAACAAAACATAACACAGAGGGCCCAGGCCCCGGATGTTTTAGGACCCTAGCAACGCCCCTGGCAGTAAGTTAAGGGGATCCCTGTCTATCCAGGCGCCAATAGACAGGGCAGGCCGAGGCAAAAGAGAGCGGCCTGATTGACTGCTATACCTGAGATTGAGCAGAGAAAGTGAAGATCCAGACAGAATGGACCCTGAAGAGAGTCAGATAACCCAGAATTACAGGTGGGCAGTTTGGGGGACTGCCAGAAAAGTCAAGGGACCCATTGAGTGGACAAAGTGTGTCCTGTGTTGCCATGCACAGAAGGGCTGGGATGGAGGTCAGCGCCAGTGCCAGCACCTTGCACAGCTGGACTGGGTCGGAACAAGAAAAGGGTTGAAAAAGTCGCCGAGTGTCCAAAGAAAGCGGGTCTAAAATGTGTTTAACCCCTTAACGACCGCGCACCGTCTTTTGACGGCGGCCGTTGCGGGTCGTGCGTCTGCAGCGGCGTCTTTTGACGTCGCTGCAGACATCGGGGTTTGCGGCGCCGGCGCCGCAGCTGCGCTGGGATCGGGGCTGAACTACACAGCCTGATCCCAGAGCATGTCCTGCAGGCATCGGGGAGTGGAGGAAAACCTCCGCAACCGATGCTTTAACCCTTTGATTGCGGCGGTGCATTACCGCAGCGCAATCAAAGGATCCCCTGCTCTGTCGGGTGATCGGAACGCCCGGTCACCCGACAGAGCTCAGGGGACGGCTGCACAGTCAGCCCTGGGGACCTAGCGTTGCCCAGAGTTGTCTGTGTATAAGCCAGTGATTAGGACGCACTGTGTGCTGTCCTAATCACTGCCTGTGTCAGGACGACACAGAGATTAGCATGTATTAGCATATATGAATATGCTAATACATTACTAAGTGTAAAAAAAAAAAAATAAATAAAAATGTTAAACAGATTCTCCCTTCATGGAGTAAAAAAAAAAGTACAAAAAACTATAAAAGTGTAAAAAAAAGAATAAAAAAAAATAAATAATAAAATAAAAATAAATATTTAATAAAAAATAATTGTACATAAATTACACACACAAATAAACCTAACACATATTTGGTATCCACACGACCGTAATAACCTGTAGAATTATCTAACAAATTTTATTAAGTGTGAAATGTGAATTGTTGAAAAAAAAAAAATTTTAAAAAAACAAAAACAAATTTTTGGGTAAAAAAATAAAAAAAAATACTGCAATTTATTTATAAGTGTACTTGAACATTCCTTATAAAGTACACTTGTCCCGAATAAAACGAGGCCTCATCCAACTGCATCATTGAAAAAATAAAAAAGTTACAACTGTTTAAACGCAAGGAGGCCAAAACTAAAAAAATGTTCTGGTCATTAACTACTTTTCAGGCGTTCGGCTTAAGGGGTTAAGTGACATGTGCCTTGCTTCATAACTATGTAACGTCCACAAGAAATATACCGTGAGTAAAGCCTGAAGATCCCCAGAATACTTGTGTCATCTGCTGCTATTGACGCCAGTGCACCACCTCATCACTACATTTCTAGTACTTCACCTATCTTCCGCAATAAGTACCATCTAGTAACCTGCACATATTCTTACAGGTGTGTCCCTTATTCTGTAAGATGCTGTCGTTTCAGAGTATTTAATGCTGAAATCTGCAGTTTTCAGACAGAAAAGAGTCATGAAAAGAGTAAATTTAATTCATGACCCGCCCATCTGAGACTAGCCCTGCCCACCTCATAATTGATAAGCCTACCACTTTGAGTAGGTAGAAACGTGAATAACTGCCTGGTGGCGTAGTTAGCATTAGGCGGGGCTAACACCTGCTCAGGAAAAAGCTGGACTCTTTTCTGGCTGAAAACTGTGAGATTTGAGCATTAAATACTCTAAAACTACTGCACCTTACAGAAGGCACACAGTGCTGGAAACAGAATGTCTGTCACCAGCAGGAGTCGAAATCGGTGCCTATTTTGCAGGAGTCAGAGTCTGTTTCCCCGAAAATAAGATCATTATTATTATTATTATTATTATTTATTTTAGAGCGCCATTGATTCCAGGGTGCTGTACATTCAGGTGGGTTACATACATAACAAATGTTGAACAAATACAATGGGGATGAAAAATGACTAGTAACTGATACAGAGAGGAAAGAAGGCCCTGCCCGTGAGGGCATACAATCTAGAAGGGAGGAGGGAAGAGACAGAAGGTGTGGGGCGGACATGTTTGTGGGCCGGTGTACTGGTGGTGGGGTTAGTGTAGGTTATAGGCTATCCTGAAGAGATGGGTTTTCAGGTTGCTTTTGAAACTGGTGAAAGTTGGGGAGAGTCTGATATTTTGTATTAAGGAGTTCCAGAGAATGGGTGAAGCACGAGTGAAGTCTTGGAGACGGTTGTGTGAGGAGCTGATGAGAGGGGAGCAGAGGAGAAGGTCCTGTGAGGAGCAGAGATTGCGTGAGGGGAGGTATCTGGAGATTAGGGAGATGTATGGAGGAGAGAGGTTATGGAGAGCCTTGTAGGTCAGGGTTAGTAACTTGAACTGGATTCTCTGGGCAATAGGGAGCCAGTGAAGGGATTGACAGAGGGGAGAGGCAGAGGAGTAGCGGGGAGAGAGGTGGATAAGACAGGCAGCAGAGTTGAGGATGGTTTGAAGGATGGAGGATGGAGTGGTCGACAGTGTCAAAGGAAGAGGACAGGTCTAAGAGGAGAAGCACAGAATAGTGGCGTGAGGCTTTAGCAGTTACTAGGTCGTTGGTGACCTTGGTTAGGGCAGTTTCAGTGGAGTGGTTGGGTCGGAAGCCTGATTGGAGTGGGTCAAGGAGAGAGTTGGAGGACAGATGGGAGGACAGTTGTAGATAGACATGCTGTTCCAGGAGTTTGGATGCAAAGGGAAGCAGTGAGATGTGACGATAGTTGGACAGTGAGGAGTGGTCGAGAGATGGTTTCTTAAGGATGGGGGTGATGGTCGCATGTTTAAATGAGGAAGGGAAGATGCCAGAGGTTAATGATAGATTGAAAAGGTGGGTGAGGGCTGGGAAGATAATATAAGTGTATAAGACAGTGTCTTATATTAATTTTTGCTCCTAAAGACGAGCTAAGACTTTTTTTTTAGGGGATTTTTTTTCTATGAACAATAATTCACATTTATTGTTGAACAAAACATCAACATGTATTAATATACTGTAGTGATTTCATCACAAACATCAGCATAAGCAGTTCTCCTTAACTGTTATATTTGTACAGTATTTCTATTATAATTAGCCCTTTGAGGGCAACTAGGAAGAATATATTGCCCCCCATAGGTAGATAGGTACATATGACCCTTGTAGGTAGATAAGTGGGTATAAAGCCCCTGTAGATGACAGTTATATCTGCCCATGTAGGTAGAACGGTATTTTTGCCCCCTGTAGCCACTTAGTAATTTGTGGCCAGGAAGTAATTTTGCCACCTGTAGCCAGGTAGTAATATGCATTCTGCAGCCAGGTAGTTGCCCCATGTAGCCAGGTAATGTGCCCTCTGTAGCCAGGTAATATGCCACATATAGTCAGAGAGATGCCCCACATACCCCTCTGTAGCCAGGGAGATTCCCCACATAAACAGGGAGATGCCCCACATAGCCCCCCCTGTAGCCAGGGAGATGCCCCATATAGTCCCCTGTAGCCAGGTAGATAATAATAATAATAATAATAATAATAATAATAATAATAATCTTTATTTATATAGCGCCAACATATTTCGCAGCACTTTACAATGTAGAGGGTATAATTACAGACAAAAGACAGACATTACACAGTGAAAGCTACTTACAGGTGAGACACAAGGTGTGAGGGCCCTGCTCGCAAGAGCTTACAATCTAAGAGGGTGCCTGGGGGAAACAAAGGGGGAGAAGTGCTAAATTTACAATGGCCCAGCCATGCTTTATAAATATGGGGTAGATGCCCCATATACTTCCCTGTAGTCAGGTACATGCCCCATATAGTCCTCTGTAGCCTGGTAGATGCCCCATATAGCCCTCTGTAGCCAGGTACATGCCCCATATAGGCCTCTGTAGCCTGGTAGATGCCCCATATAGTCTTCTGTAGCCTGGTAGATGCCTCATTTAGCCCCCTGTAGCCTGGTAGATGCCCCATATAGTCCTCTGTAACCTGGTAGATGCCCCATATAGTCCTATGTAGCCAGGTAGATGCCCCATATAGGCCCCTAGTAGTTAGGTAGATGCCCCATATAGCCCCCCCCCCAGTAGCCAGGTAGATGCCCCCTGCAGCTAATGAATATACATTGAAAAAAAGGTATTCAACTCCTCATGGTTCGTGCACCGCGGGCAGGTCCGGGAGCTGGAGTACGGTGTAAGCGGCAAGACGTCATCACACCGCTTACACCATCACGCAGCTCCCAGGGATCTCCTGGGCCGGCAGAAGCTGCCGACCAAGGAGATCCAGTGTCGCAGGGGGCTGAGTAAAGCGGTGCATCAAAGGGAGAAGGTAGGAGGGTAACGATCCCTCCTGCCTTCTCCCTGTACCAGCAGCTGCACCGAGGGTGTAGCTGCTGACTGAATCTGCGCGGTCGTGGTAAAACGGCCGTGCGGAGTCAGGGAGATCGCGGGGGGCCGCGGGCCGGAAAATGCAAGGCCTTGTGTTTGACACCCGTGCTCTAGAAACTTCTCCGGTCCAGTCCTAACATGTTTCGATCAACCTCATAAACTGATCAGGGGACTTAATTGAGGAAAATGGACCAAAGGTATACCAGAACAGATGTATAGACAAATGGCAAAATAAGAAGGATATAGAAACCTTCTATAATATTAAATGACAGTATTACAAAGAGTGGAAACAGCTACAAGGCAGGAATAACATGCTTACCGGTTGGGATGTCACAATAATGATTCTAAGTGTGCTGACATCAATTACCGGCCTGCGAATTTATACCTCATAAGCCTAGATTCAGACGCTGTAAAACGAAACAACAAAAGCCCACCTCAAGAAATGTTCAAAAGAGCGGGCTATATTATAGCTAGCTAAGATAAAAGAACCATACTCACTGTTTCCTATAGAATAACTCGTCTCCAACCCTGTAGGAGTGTAACAGCATCGGCTGCAAATCAACTGTCTACGGCCACTCAGCAGCAGCAGCCGGTCGCCTTGGCTCCACTCGTGGCAGCAGCTCCGGGGATATCCGCCGGCCCTAAACTCCGGTTGTCCATGCCGACGAAGTTTGACGGGGACCCTGAGGCCTGCAGGGGGTTCATCACCCAGTGCTCCCTCCACGTGGAACTCATGGCTGCTCAGTTCCCGTCCGAGAGCTCCAAGGTGGCTTTCGTGGTCAGTCTTCACTCCGGAAAAGCCCTGGCCTGGGCGACTCCACTCTGGGACCGAGGTGACCCGATCACCGCTGATCTTGCAACATTTTGGCAGGATTTTCGCAGTGTCTTCGAGGAGCCTGCCCGGGCTTCATCTGCTGAGACCGCCTTGTAGAAATTACAGCAAGGGAACTCCTCTGTAGGAGATTACGCTGTGCAATTCCACACACACTAGCTTCGTAGTTGGCTTGGAACGATGCAGCGTTGTGCGCCACGTTCAAGAAGGGCCTCTCCAGCCAGATTAAGGATGCCCTCTCCACCCGGGACCCTCCGTTCTTAGTTAAGTGAGCTCATCCTTTTGGCGAACCGCATTGATATCCGTGTTTCTTCAGCCTCCACTCTTCCCAGCCAGCCATGGAAGAGGCCATGCAAGTGGACAGAGCCCACCTGACTCCGCAAGAACTTAACTGACGACGTGAGGAGAACCTATCCTTTTATTGCGGCAGCCCCTAACATCTCCTCAGGGGTTGTCCGCTCCGTCCGCAACGTCCGGGAAACGAGCGCACCTAGGCTTCATGGGAGAGGCGTCCCTAGGTGTGAACAATCCCTCTCCATAGCTCATGCTGCCAGTTCTGGGATCTCGTTTCAAGTGCCTGCCTTCCTGGATTCTGGGTCTGCCGGGAATTTTATGGATGCTGCTTTGGTGGCCAAGTATTGTCTCTTGGTGGTCCGCTTAGACCAACCTTTGGTCATCTATCTTGTCTGTTTGTGGTGAACTCTTGAGTGACTTCATCCTCTTCCGGACTGAACCGTTGGTCCTACAAGTAGGAGCTTTGCACAAGGAGAAGATCGCATTCTTCGTGCTACCCCGCTCTTCCTCAGCTGTCCACCTGGGGCTTCCGTGGTTCAACTGGAAGACGGGTGAAGTTTTGCATTGGGGTCGAGATTGCCAGTCTCGCTGCCTACCGGCTTCATCCGCAAATCGACTTCTCTGGCGGGTGCCGGATTCTTCTTTGTGGAGAAGAAGGATGGTTCCTTACGACCCTGCATCGGCTACCGTGGTCTCAACAAGATCACTACAAAACCGGTACCCTTTTACACAAATACCGAACTTTCGTTTGTTCCGCGAGCAAAGTCTTTTTTCCGTTGGTTTTGTGGGGGGCGTATAATCTCACCCGGACCGAAAAGGTGGGATGGAAGAGGGCCTTTTAAATACTCGGATGGGCATTCGGTTTTAGTGATCCCCTTCGGCTTGTGCAACGCCCCAGCATTTTCCCAAGAATTTGCAAAGACATTTTTAATATTCAAAAAAAGAAATTTTTTAATTAAATAAATGAATCACATAAAAAGAAAAATGAAATAATGGAAACGTCCTTTCTGTAATTCAATCTGTAGATAGACAAGAAATTTCTATTAACTTTTTTTTAAAGGGGCTTAATATAACCTCATAAATAACACAATGCCCCTGGATTGGTAACCCTAAAAGCAAAAAGTTATATCAAAAATGTACTATTATTGGATAGTGGTCTCAATTAGAAATAAGATTTTCAGAGTGAAACATTCAAACCAAAACTTACATTAAAACAAAAAAAAAAAACAACAAAAGGCTGCCAATTATGCAATCCCCATAGGCCCCCCCGGCCCAAAATTTAAATTCTATATTATCAAGAAAAATCCCAAAAGATAAAAGAAGGTCTATATGGGGGTTGGGAGTATTCGGGGAAAAGATTTTAAAGGAGCCCCAAATCCCTCCATGTCCTTTTGTGCTTGTCGAGGAGGTGAGAATTTCTGCTCTGATTCCTTTTCTTGTAATGGAAAATCCCCCAAAACCCAGGATTGATCGACGGAGTTATGTGGATCTCCAAAGTTTTGGGGATCAAACCCCCCTTGCTGACAAAAAGAAAGAGCAGGGAATTTCCCTTTTGGGGCATAGGTGTTTTTGCGGGAACATAAAAAAAAGGGAGTCAGAGGGCATTCTCAAGGTATTCCCCGTGATTAATTTAATTTATGTCAGAAAGACGGGATCTCCTAACCCCCCCCAGATAGGGGGTCATTGCCCCGTGTTTCCCACATCCCCGCAACATGATGGGACGGGAATGTTTTTAAAGGAGGTTGGTACCCTATACCATCTAACAAATTTTTGAAATTTGTTTCCTGGATTCGGCAAGAAACCATCCCCTATGTGTTAAAATACTGCTTTCTCCCATTCGTCATCAAAAAATGAGCGTTTAAGTTCTGTTCCCATATTTTGTAAGGGGGTTTTGTAGGGGGTTTAAAGGTGAAATTTATATGTTATATACGAGAGATGAGATGGGCTGGAGGTTTCTTAAAGCAATAGTGTTAAATTTTTTTTTAAATCCCTATTAAATCTATTTCTTTTTTTTAAACATTGTAAAAATTCTGATTTGCATAACTGTAACCAGTTGGGTGTTCTTTTTCTCGAAAGGTATTAGTGTTTCTAAGTTTTAAAAAGGGGGTGGTTCCAGAAAGTCGTGAAAATTGAGAGTTCGATCTTTTGAATCTTTTTGATTAGAAGTGGGGAAAAGATATTGAAGGGCTGTTTTTTCCCTTTTTTCGGGATAAAAGGCCGTTGGGGAATAGCTTTTTTGGGCCATAAACTCTGAAACGAAATTTGATTCTGGAAACAAGAGGTATATTTGGTTTTAATTCGTTCCCATCAGGAAGTTCCTGGGAGAGCTGAAAAGGGGCCCCATTATTGCCTCTTCCCTTGAACCCAAAATTTTGTTGTGTATGGTTGAACCATCTATCATCGGTGGCAGCCGCCGCTACATAATAAAATTTGATGTCCGGGAAAGCCAACCAACCCCTTTTTTGGATCGAATCAAAATGTCTTTGCAATTCTTGGTTTTTTCCCCCCATTAATGGGAAGATGTTTATTTATACCCTGGAAGAAGGTCTTAGGAAGCTTAAGTGGGATAGTCTGGAAAAGGTATAAAACGTGGGAAGATATTTATTTTACGATATTTACCCCCCCCCACCCAAGAGAAATCCTTTTTATCCCCTCTGCTAAGGTCAGCTTTTATAGACGTTAATAGGGGGGCCAATTGAGGCGTATACAAATGTTGATGTGCGGGATTTGTATCCCCAGGTAAGTAAATGATTTCTTAGCCCATTTAAAAAGGGGAAATTACGTTTTTTGAGTCCATACAGACGGGAGGGTTTAAAGTTTAAAGCAATACTTTTTGAAAAAATTTTCTTTGAAATTCTAAGTTGGCCAAAATTCCATTAGGTATTCATTAGAAACCCCGGGGGAGATTAATGGGTGTGCAATGTAAAAAGGGGGTCATCTCAATGCAGAGCATTTGTATTTTTTTACCCTTTTTTTGATACCTTAATCTTCCCGTTTTTTGATGATGCTCAGATGTTCCATAATAAGAATATAGAAAAGGGAGAGCGGAAACCCCGCCTGGTTCCCTTGCGGATCTGAAAAAGGTTTTGGAAGGGGGCCCATTTTATTCTTAAAGGGGGCGGGGCATATATGGGCAAGGATTCTGTCTATAACGGAAAACACCCAAGTTTTGACAGAGCAGGGCTGCAAAAATCGCCATTACTCTGTCGAACGCTTTCTCCGAATCCAGCGATAGGATCATGCATGGTGTGTTTTTTATGAAAGCGTGGGTTTAAAGATAGAAAAATTTTCGGGGATTGTCCCTAGCTTCCCTTGATGGGACGAAACCCACCTGATCAAAATGTATTAGTTTCCCTAAAAATTTTATTGGTCTCTTGCTATCATTTTTTTGAAAATTTTAGTTCGGTATTTAAAAGCGATTAGGTCTATAGTAAGGGCAAGCATTGGGTCTTTTTCCGGGTTGGGGATTTCAGTGATATGTGTTGTAAAAAGGAAGGGGGAAAAGTTAGAATTGGGGAAAAAGGTTTTAAAAGAGTCTAACAATGGGTTCGCTAAGTTCCTTAAATTTTTTGAAAAATTTTTGCAGTAACCCTCAGGGGTGGACTCTTGCCTGCAGGTAGGGAAGAAATGGGTGTTTGTAATCTCTGGGAAAAGGGACTCTAATTTAGACGTTTTTTTTGAGAACCTTCGGCAGTGAAAATTTTCAAAAATCCCTCAGAGAATCCCGAAGAGGGGGTTTCCCTGGGAGATTGTAAAAGCCCCTATAGTAAAAATGGGAAATTTTTCCAAAAAAACTGTGGGGGGGTGTGTACAATTGCCAGTTGGGGATTTTAAAAGAGGGATAAATAAAAAGGCTCTTTTTTACGGGGCGCACGTGCTAACATTCTGCTAGGCTTATTGCCCCCATTAAAAAAAAATTTCATTTTCCTGTTCTGCTGCAGGGGAAAATCTCTCCCCAACCCCCGGGCCCCTCCCTTTTCGCTCATCCCCCCCCTTTCCCTCACCCCCCCATAGAAACCCGCTAAAAACCCGTTTCCATTCGCTTACGTCTTTTCTGCCCCCTTTTTAAATTGCTCTATGGACCCCGATCCGTCTGCAACAAACTCACTGCTGTTCTGTCTTTTTTCTCCAACTCCCTCAACCTGCTGGCCCTAAAAGAAACAGGCTCCACAAACTACAACCCGCCCTTCCCTTCTGCTCTCACCTAGGTGGGACACTTACCCACACCCCCGACCTGAGAACAGGGCCGGGGGGGGAGTTGGGTACTTCTCTTCCACACTGCACCCTTACCAGGCCTTCCCCCTGCACCTCCCTCACTTTCCCCCCCTTTGGGTCCCCACCCCCAACTCTTTCAGCCTTTTCCATCAAGTCGCGGTTGTCTCGACCCCCGGCTCTCCCCGCCAGTTTTTTTTGGATCATTTTTTCCCCCCTGGCTCCCACACTTCCTCTCTTTGAAATCCCCCTTCATCATGGTATTTCAACATCCCCATTGTACCCCTGTCTCCTTC